>APFE031131396.1:408741-419970 GCA_000404065.3 Pinus taeda
TATTTAAGACTATCATGATCCGTTTTTACCTTGAAGTGTCTTCCCATTAGGTAGGGTCACCATTTATTAAGTGTATGTAGTATTGCCAACATTTCTCATAAATATCTCTGTGTAAATACTTTACTTTGATTGGACGACTTTCGAAAGCAATGGGTGTTTCTTCATTGCATTAAAACAACACCAATTGCATTTCCTGAGGCATCACATTCCACAATAAAGGTTTTTGTGAAGTCTGGCGTAGCTGAGACCGGTGCTTGGCACATTGCCTCTTTAAGATGTTCAAAGGCTTTCATTGCTTCTAGAGTCCATGAAAATGCATCTTTCTTCAATAATGTTATTAGAGGTGTTTCTGTTCTACCATAATTCTTAATAAACTTGCGATAATACACTGTCAACCCAAGAAATCCTTGTAGATGCTTTATGGATGTGGGGATTTTCCATTACTTAATGGATTTAATTTTGCTAGGGTCTACCTTAACACCTTCATGAGATACAATATGACCCATATATTCCACCTCTTGTACTTCAAAGAACCATTTGGATATTTTGCATATAATTGTTTCTCCTCCAATAGTTTGAGCACCCTGTCAGCATGTTGAACATGATCCTTCCAAGACTTGTTGTAGATTAGTATATCATCAAAAAATACTAACACAAATCTTCTAAGGGTTTGAAAATGGAATTCATCAAACCTTGAAATGTAGAAGGTGCATTTGTAAGGCCAAAAGGCATGACCAAAAATTCATAATGACCCTCATGAGTTCTAAATGTTGTTTTCATAATGTCTGCAGTCTTCATTCTAATTTGATGATACCCTGAACGAAGATCCAGCTTGGTGAAGTAAATTGATCCATGCAATTCATCCAATAATTCATTAATGACAGGAATGGGAAATTTATCTTTAATAGTGAGCTTGTTGAGCTCCCTATAATACAAACAAATGTGCCATGACCCATCCTTGTGCACCAATACTACTAGAGCAGAGAAAGAACTTTGACTAGGTTGAATTATACAAACCTCTAGCATTTCTGCAACCATACATTCAATTTCACTCTTTTGGGCATAGGGATATCTGTAAGGCATGATGTTTGGAGGAACACTTCCTAGAATCAAATTAATAGCATGATCATGATCATGAATAGGTGGGAGGCCTTTGGGAGTCTGAATACGTTGGAATGATTGTCCAAGGCTTTTTGGAGATTTGGAGAAATAGATGATTTCGATGTGGGAACCTCTAGCGAACATAATTGTGCAATTACGCCTCGTTGTTCTTTCTGTAGAAGCTTTGTCATTCCGTTAGAGCTGGTTATCTTTCCTGGTTTCCCTGCGATACCCCTTAATTCAAATTCCTTTCCTTTCGAAAAAAATTTCATGAAAAGTTCTTGAAAATTAGAAGTTATTGTATCCAAGGATTGTAGCCATTGGACTCCTAATACAACATCATCACCACTCACTGGAATGGAAATAATTGGGCTATTCAATACATATTCTCCCATGGATAGCTTGATATTATGGCACTTTCCAGAGCAATTTATGGTTCCTTCACTTGCAAGCATCACTTGACACTTTGGTGTTGGATATAGGAAGCAATTCAATTCCTTGACTATCATACAATGAATAAAACTATGGGTACTACCTGAATCAATCAATACTATTACCTTTTTCTTCTTGATATGTCCTTCTATCTTGATAGTTTGAGGAGTGGTAATTCCGACCAATGCATTACAAGATATGGTCAGATTCATTTCTTCTTTCTCTAGGGTTTGTTTCTCGTGTATATCCTCTTCTTTTGATGTTTCCTATTCCTTTTCTTCCTCCCCTTCACAATCTATGTAACATAATTTCTTCTCAGCACACTTATGACCTTTAGTGTATTTTCTATCACAACTATAACAAAGCCCTTTTGCTCTTTTTTCTTCCAATTGTTGTGGTGTCAACCTTGTAGGTTGTGGAAGGCTAGGGGTAACAACACTTCCATCTTTATATTGTGAGTGGTAGGCTTCGCTATTGCCATAATTTTGCTTTCCATTTTTCTTGCCAACTTGAATGCCTTCTCCAACGAATCAGGTTCCCAAAGGTGAACCTCATGTTGGATATTATCCTCTAAAGTCCCTATGAACACATCAATCCTATGTTCCTTTGGAACATCTTTTACCCTTATATTCAATTTTTGGAAGTCCTCAATGTGCTCCATCATTGAACCCTTTTGTTTGAGATTTATCAATTGGCTAAAAAAAGTGTTTCTTTTTGTATCCTCATAATGTGCTATCATTTCTTCCGTAAAATTTGCCCAAGTGACAATTTTTTTACGAGAGAAAAGCCATCGATACCATACAAACTGATTTGGTTCCAAATATAAAGTTGTAATGCGTACCTTTTGTGTGTTTGCACATTATGGAGATCGAAATATTATTCCATCTATAGTATCCATGTTACGAGATCCTTGCCCTCAAAATTATTCATATCGATCTTCGAAACATGGTGGGTCTTTGTTCCAACGTTAGAGTCTATGAAATCATGATTAACATTTCTTTTGTTCTCATCATGAGTTTCCTCTACGACCTTTTCGCCATTAGGAAGCCTTTCTTGTAGAAACTTTGCCAAGCCTTCCTTCAAAACTTCCACGCCTTTCTTCAAATATTCAATGTTGTCATTCTTCGAATCACGATTAATATTTATTTTGTTCTCATTATGAGTTTTCTCTACTACCTTTTCGCCATTAAGAAGCGTTTTTTGTAGCAACTTTGTCAAACCCTCCTTCCAACCTTCCATGTATTTCTTCCAATCTTCAATGTTGTCTTTCATACCATCTATCTTAGATCCCATGCCTTTCTTTAAACCATCCATCTTAGCTTCTGTTACTTTTTGTGAGAGTGAAATATGCTGCACTTGGTCTTGTAATTTTGATATATCATGTTGCATTTCTTCCTCTTCTTCATGAGTCATGCCATAGATTTCAGGTTGCTTACTAAGTGTTTCCATTTTCTTTCTTTGGGGCATGAATTAATGATAATAATGCTTCAATATTCCCTTTGAATTCCTTCAAACTAATTTTTCAAACCAAACTTATGATTTTTTTTTTTTTTAACTACACACCTTTTTTCACTTTGTAGGAGATCGATATTGAATCTACTGTATTTCTATAATTTCGGATGTTCAAGGTCTGAAATTGTTTCCTATGGTAGCCCTCTGAGACCTATTTCTAACCTCGCAAGTCTGATCAAGATTGGATTCTCCAAGGAAGAGTTATGCCAATTCTCCCACGATTAGCTGATTCTAGACTGGTTCAGTAGAGCGAACTTGTGCAAAGGTCCACGTGTCACTGTTTCGACCTTAGGACCTGAAACTGATTCACAGAAAACTACAAGCCGTCCTATTTTGTAAATTTTTACAAAATTTCAATCTGATGCTCAGAGAGAAAGTTATGGCGATTTTCCCCATGTCACCTGTTTTAGATAAAATTAAGGAGCTTGCAAAAACCATAACTTCCTTGGATCATATCTCCGAAAATACGGCGATAAAAGATTTGAAATTTGGACCCAAGGTTCATCGAACTTTTGGCTCAAATCGGTTCTAATTTGAGCTTCTAACATGTCGTAGAAAAAATTTATAGTGAAAATTACACGATGACCTGTTTGGAGCAGCAAAACCCTAGAATCCAAACCTCTGATACCAAATGTTATGTAACCAACTCACAAAATAGAAGAAAGATAGATCAACGACTTCAAAATGAGCCTCTTCAAGGGGGAAACCTCCTTTACATTACAAAAATGAACAATTCTTGGATGATGCAAATGATAAAACCACCTTTCTTTATATTGGAGTCAAAGGGGTCACAATATAATAAAAAACGACATAATGATAATAATATAAGGGCACAACAATAATAGTGGGTTTCTATGGGGCACAATAATTAAAAAATGGGGACAATAGGAGCACAACAATAAGAATAAGACATACAATGACAATAGTAATGGGAGAATCACTAGTATTATAGGGAACTAACAAGCAGTTATGTTTTGTTTGGAGTTATAAGGTTTAATGAAACTATAAAACTTATAACAAAGGATAAGTGCAATAAAAGAAAATCAAAAGAGGTTTAATCAATGTTGCAGCTAGACATACTCAAACATCTTAGAGTTAAGGCATCTTCAGGTACACCAATGAGATTTTACGTTTAATCTTATTTAGGTATTAGCTTGACAATATGCAAAAGGTAGTTTTACAATTATCATTATTGGACGATAAAAAAAGTCTTTTAAGAAGGGTTTTAATATTGATGTGCTAAACAAATTTGAATTTTGAACAATGTTAGGTTTTTACAGTATATTAGAGATTTGATTGTTATTGAGATGTTGAGTAGAATTTGTTAAGGTTTTCTATTGAGCTAGGGTTTGCAAGTATATGTTGATTTGTAGCATGTCGCTGCCAAGGTTTGATAGATGGTGGACTTGAGGTTGGTATGATTGATGTGAAGAAATCATGTTGGTAGGGTTTGATATCATTTAGGAGAATTGATGTTGTTGATGCTACTGGTGGGCCTGACAGAGTTACTTATGATGCTAGGGTTTGTGAAGAGGTTGATTACCTTGTGACAATGACAACAAATTGTTTTGATGTTATTTTGATATTAAAAACAGGTGGATCTAGTCAAAAAATAGTGAAACATAGTTTTCCATGATGAGTTGAAGGTTGGAGCCTTTAGGGAAAGTGGCATCTTGCTAAGTAGGGTGGCAATGTGGTGAAAGGTAGGAGATGAGATTCCTTTAGGTTGGAGATTGAGAACACTTTAGGGAGATTGGGTTGTGCTAGGGAAGGTTGGAGCATGCGCAGGGCATTGAAGCGTCCTTCTGGTTGGAGCTAGTAAACATGGTGTTGAAGCATCCTTCAGGTTGGAGCCTGTAAACCCAAGCGTTGGAGCATCCTTCCAATTGGAGATGGTAAATAGGGTGTTGAAGCATCCTTTAGGTTTGAGCCTGTAAATTTATGTAATCTTGAAATATATTAAGAGGCGTTCCACCTAAAAAATCTCTTGTTGCTGTCTTAATGTCATGCATTGTTGAATGATCTTGTTTGCTGATGTGGCGCTGATTTATGTTTGATCTAATGCTAATGTGAATTTCATGATATGAAGATCAAAATTAACTAATTGAAAAGAAATATTGATTCACTCCCCTCTCAGTATTTCTAGCAATTGGTATAAGAGCTAGTTCCTTCAGTTGCAACTTAACAACTGGAAGGAAGATCTCAGAGTGCAGAGATCCAAAATTCAAAGAATCAAGACGCCAAACATTCAAAACAATCAAAGGAAGTCTCTAATTTTTTAGTTAATGAAGTGAATCAACTTGGTCTACTAGCTCCTGAATTTGATAAATCTAGATATGAAATATGTGAATCTAGAATGAAAGTCCATTAGCAAGCTTAAGGATATGATATAAGTCATAGGACACGTCCCTCAGGGTCTCGTGTCCCGTATTTCACGTGTCAAACATGAAACGTGCCCTAAAACGTGTCGAAAACGTTTTTCTTCGTGTCCTCTAATCGAGACACGTGTTTTGGAAATGACGAAAATGTGGCATAACGTTTTTTGGCTCTTAGGACACGTGTCCTATGAAAAGTGACATTTAAAACCTGCAACATGGTTTATTTTTGGGTTTTTCTTGTCATTGTTCGCCGTCGAAGTCGAGTTTTCTCATTGTGGAAATCCAATTTGTTGTGCAGTGTGAGGAATTCGTTCAGATTTGAGCGCAATTCTCACAACTTCACATTGAGAGAACATTTCACAACTTCACATCGACCTGGACCTGGAGTTGTAGGAGACGAGCATTCGTGTGCTTTGCTGAGAGTTTGTAGCTCTTAAATTTCCTGTAAGTTGTGTTATAGCCTATGGAACTTAACTTTATTATAAACTAGTGACCACATTTTATGACCAGTGACCATGTACAGATCATGTGTTGAAATAAAAAGCCCAACTTTGCGTCATGTGCTCACTGCTCACTACACCTTAGAGGTCTAAAGGGAGGGAAAGCTTGATTAATATCTGGTCAACAATGAAGTTTGAACACATGTAAATTTATAATTAATAAACTACTTTATGTGAAGTTTGAACATGATCGAGCCAACATGAACAATGAACATTGAATAGTGAACACCATTGATGTAGTAAATTAGTAAACTAACTAGTAAATTACAATCTAGTAAATATTATATACTAAATACTAAATAGATATCGCCCTGATTCATATCTATATGGATCAAACACCGTATTTTAGTGTATATATATATATATATATTATAATATATTATTTATATTATATATTATAATATATTATTATATATTATATATATATATTATATATTTATATATATATTATATATATATAATTTATATATATATATATATATATATATGACGTTTCTCTCGTGTCTTGTTTCCAAGGTCGTTGTGTCTCATGTCGAATACTCATATTTACGTGTCCTCCGTGTCTCATGTCCTCGTGTCATGTGACTTAGGATATTATGTATGCCAATCTATTGTTTCTGGAGATACTTCTACCAACGAATCTAGAAGGTGCAATACAAAAGCCATGAATATCATTTTTAGTGCTCTGCTAGACCTTGTGAAAGCCAAAATTGATCAATGCTCATCAAACAAAATTCTTTGGAAGAAGCTCCATGATCTCTATTAAAAGAAGCATGTAGGTCAAAATGATGATGATGATTGTGATTCAGATGAATTGGATGAGGAGGAAGAAGTAGTAGATTTGGAAGTAGAATTGATCAACGCCTTATGTGATATTTAACAAAACAAGAAAGCGAAATCAGGTACTTGAAGAAGAAGTTTCCCTTCTAAGATTTCAAGTACATGAAGTTGAAAAGAAAGAGAAAAAATTGGAAAGATAGTTCCAGACAAAATTTAATCAAAAGAAAAAGGAACTTGATGTAGCTGTTGCAGAAATAAACATGCTTTAGGAGAAAATGCAAGATGTTGAAAAGAGGGATCATTTCATTAATGAAAAGGAACAAGGAATTGCTCTCTTAGAAATGAAGGAAAAATGAATTAGAAAGAAGAGAGGATATGTTGAAGAGTCATTAGGCATGAGAACTTGAAGAAAATAAAATCTGTCTAAAAAACCAACTTGAAGAAGCCAAACAAATTGAAGAAGAAAAAAAGTGTCAAATTCAGAAGAAATAAGGGGATTGCATGAAATAAGAAGAAGAAATCATATCATTAAGGGCTAAAGTTGACAAGTTAAATAAAAAGTTGAAGACCACACATTCCTTGGACGATATTCTCAGTTTCCAAATATCTTCATGCATCAAAACAGGGATTGGTTACATAAGTGAACCTTCATCCAAGGAAGACACAAACTTGAAGCTATTGTAGAGTAAGATTGACAAGAATCCTGATAGAAATATCCCTCAAACTCCAATTCAAAGTGAAGGAAAAGATAAGATTGAAGGTGATCTAAGATGTAATGCTCAACAAAGGACTGTAGCTCCTCCCATAAATGATGTTTACAAAAAATCGTCTAGACAAGGCATTTGATCCAAGTACCCTAACATGTTTAATGGTTATTTTTTCTCGTGTTCTAAATTCGGGCATATGGCTAGGGTTTGTAGAATGTATGACAGGGATGATCATCAAGGACATTGTTAAAAACCTAGAAGCAAGTTAGCAAGATCACAAGACACATTTCAAAATGGCTTCTTTAGGATCAACATTGAATGCTTGAAATGTCATAACTATGGACATATGGCTCGTGACTACAAATACAAGATGGAATGGTCCATGAGGGAGAACTCTAATATTAGATACAAGAAGGTCAGAAGAAGAAAATAAAAACAAGAAGACAAGGTAAGTGAAAAATTCTCAGCAGTCATTCTCTTAGGATTTGTAAAGGCACAAGACTATGATGATTCAATTGGTACATTGGAAGATGTCAAGGATCAGGATGATTTGATTGCAGATTTGATTCTCACATTATTTTAAACAATGAAGATTGAAGACTCCCTGTACTATGAATTTTGAAGAGGGAGAATCTATATAACAATGGTTGCACTTTTGAAGATCCATCCTTTTGGCAATTGACAAATATAAATAAGTTTTCAGAGAAACATTCAACATTATGGTAAATTTTAGTGGAATAGCAGTTTTGACAGAAAAAGTCATATATGTGATTATTTTTGAATCTACACATCAAAAACACCTACTTTAATTACTGGTTTAACATATCCTACTTGTTATTTTCATTAACAAGTTATTTAATTACATAGATATTGATGTAAAACATTATTGCAGCCTACACATACATACAGATCATGAACTGAAATACCCTGAAACAATCACATAAGGTACACCGTTATTTTTGGATAATCTTCCCTGGAAAAACCCAATTCAGGAAAACCGGTGCAACATATATAGGGTTTGTATTACTAAGCAAATTATTGAATACAACTAGGGTGCCAGATATGGCTTGCCCAACAGAGAAAAAACATGAGAGAAGTACCTCTATCCGGAGATAGATATTCTGGAAAATTTAGCAACTGGATGATCAAACCCCACAGATGACCCGACTGTTCCTAATGCTGGGAAGTGATGGTTATCCAAGATCTGCGTTGGAACTGCATCACCTCCTCTAGGAGCCGTGGCACACACAAGATGAGCCTCCCTTTCTCAAAAAGTTGATTTTCAGAACTGCTTCCGCTCTGCTCCACAAAATCTCCCCAACACAGCCTCTAAGGGCCTGTGTCAACCCCTATAGCTTCTGTGTCACCTGAGTTAGCCCCTATGGCCTTTGCGTCACCCTCTCTGGGACTGCGTTATCTCTCCTGGTGCTGCTCTGCCTCTCTGCTATGTATTCTTCAGCCTCAGACTAAAGTTCCCTTGCCGAACTGCCCTTCACTGCAACTCAAATAACTAGCTTGATTTTCTCAGCAAACCTCACCCCAGAAAAATTGAACTCTTTGATCAATTTGGTGTGTCTCCAACTGACCCTCAAGCTTCCTCTTATACTTTTCCTGTTGATGAAGCAACAAACATGATCTAATCTTTAATCAATGACTAAGATTAGAAATGACTTTATCCTCATCACTTAGAACCTTGTCACCCATATTTTTATCAATATAAATTAATATTTTTATTTTCCTAAGTTTAGACTTAGGAACCCATTAAAATATTAATTATTTTAATAACTCCTTGTCAGGCCAGGCAGTAACTCCATAAGGCAAAAATGATTCATGTGTCTTATTCCATCAAATAGGTCTTCATTATATACATGAGGGAGAGACTGTTTAATTCATCTCCTGATGTTGTTCATATTTCTAATTTATCTATTTACATAAATTCACCCAATCACAAGGATTAGGTGTCAACATTCCCCCCCTAATCTGAAGGGATGTTGGTGAGTCCAGGCATCATTCTGAATCATTCAAGCTTTTCTCTTCCAAGTGCCTTGGTGAAGATGTTTGCAATTTGCTCATTTGTGGAACAATGACGGAGATGGATTGTTTTGGCCTTGACATGATGTCGAATCAAATGATATTTAGTATTGATGTGCTTCGTTCGATCATGGAATTTTGGGTTCTTGGCCAACTTTATTGCAGAGGTATTGTCAATCATGAGTGGAGTTGATTGTACTTGTTTTACCTGCAAATCTTCAAGAATTTTCCGGAGCCACACAATTTCTTTTGTTGCTTCAGCTGCTACCACGTATTCTGCTTCTGTTGTGGAATCTGCTGGAACTGATTTGTGTGATCTCCAGGAGACAACTCCTGATCTAAGACTCATAGCATATTCTGAAGTTGATACCCCAGTTTCTTTGTCTCCATAGAAGTCTGAATCAAAGTATCCAATCAAGTTGAAGTCGTCCACCTATGTATACTTGATTCCAATGTCTTGAGTTCCCTTCAAGTACCTTAGAATTCTTTTTTCAGTAGACCAATGTCCCTCACAAGGATTTTGCATAAACCTGGAGAGGATTCCAACAACAAATGAAATGTCTGGTTTGGTAGTAGTTAGGTAGTTGAGACTTCCTACAAGCTGTCTATACTTTGTTTCATCCTCAAATTCTTTTCCTTCAATAGATGTGAGCTTTAAGTTTTGTTCCATTGGAGTAGTAAGAGGATTGCACTCTGTCATGCCAAACTTGTTTAACAGATCTCCAATGTATTTCTTTTGAGAAAGAAATATGGACTTTGGATGTTGGGTTACTTCAATGCCAAGATAGTAATGAACACAACCCAAATTAGTCATTTCAAAACTTTTCCCCAATTCCTTCTTTATGGATGTAATGTAGCTTTCATTGTTCCCTTTCATCAAAAGATCATCTACATATACCACAAGATATAAAACTGTTTTTCCAACTTTCTTGACAAATAAAGTTGCATCATCAAGATCAAAATGTTTGAAATTGAGTTTCAGAAGATGCTCAGTTAGTTTTTCATTCCAGGCTCACAGTGCTTGTTTGAGGCCATACAAGGACTTCACAAGTTTGCATACTTTATGTTTATGTCCTTTCACAACAAATCCTTCAGGCTGGAAAATAAAAACATTATCTTTTAGATCTCCATTCAAGAAAGCAATTTTTACATCCATTTGATAGACTTTCCAACCGTTTTGAGCTGCTAGTGTAAAGAGTGTCCGGATGGTAGCCCATTTTGCTATGGGGGAAAAAGTATCCTCATAATCAACCCCTTCCTTCTGTGCAAAACCTTTTGCCACAAGCCTAGCTATATGCTTGTCAAGTGAGCCATCATCTTTATACTTGTTCTTGTAGATCCACTTGCAGACAATTGGTTTGGTTCCTAATGGAGGATCAACCAGCTTCCAAGTGCCGTACTTTATGAGGGAATCATACTCCTTTTGCATCGCTTCTTTCCATTCATCATGAGAAGTAGTTTCTTTGAAGGAAGTTGGTTCAAAATCTATAGACAAGTTCAATTCACAATCATAAGAAACATCCATATCAACAGGTGAATTAGAGTCATCTACATCACCTCCATTTTTCCGATTTGAATTTCTGGTTCCTGTCTTTCCAACTTCATCAGGATGAACACTTTCAAGTGTCTTTGTTAGCCACTTTGGGGGACCTTTTTTAGATGGTCCAGGCTGCTCTGTTGATTGAGTTGGGACTGAATCAAGATTGAGTTTCCCAATTCTATCAATCACATCACTTAAAGTATCATCCGTTGTTGGAGTTTCATGCGGGGGAGAGTGTTCTTCAGAAG
>APFE031131396.1:425546-448046 GCA_000404065.3 Pinus taeda
ATTAAAAATTAGATATTTCTTTCACAAATTCTCATTAATGATACAAATTCATTGATTTCAAACATAGATCTTCATGTAGATGTTAGTTTTACTATTTACAAAGTAAGTTAGAAACATTATAGCATGCATAATGCATACAAAATTAAAATACATGTCACATAAATCATGATTCATAAATGAAAGACAACTTACAAGATAGTAAGATAAAGACACTAACAAATGTAGTTTTCTCATTAAGTCATAAAATCAAAATGTGTTACATAGGTAGTGCAATGCCAATGGCAAACAGAAATAGAAAACATAAAACAACTACAGGTATACAAGCCTCAAGGCAATAGGTAGCCCATGCCTCATGAGTCATCAATCCTCATAGTCATCATCAAAATCAACATTAATGTCCTCATCATCATGGTCACCACTGCTCTCCTCTGCATCCTCCTCCTCCCGTGTATCCATAATCGCCTCTTCATTTGCTGGTGTGGAGGATGACCCCTCTAAAATATCATTATCATCAAATCTAATAGGCTCTAGCACTGGATCATTGAGATCCATGTTGTCCAATGCCAACTCAACACTGTTGTCTAGACCCATATCACCAGGAAAGACATCCCACACCTTTGTCTTTCTCCTCAACCACTCTTCCCTCTACCTGTAAATAAGATGAAGGTTGGTTTGCACATACACCATTGTCTCTGCCCTAGACTGCTCAAGCTTGCTCTTCTTCACACTATAAAAATTCCCATATGTGCTCCAATTCCTCCCGCAATAAGAGGATGAAGTCACCTGAGAGAGGAGCCTCATCGCTAATTGCTGAAGAGGAGGGCTTGTTACCCCATGATTTTCCCACCAAGAATAGGGATTCTTAGCCCCCCGTCTCTAATCACATCATATCCTGAAAATATACCAGTGCCAGTGGAAAACTCTGTAAAGGCATCCTCCACCTCATCAAGCAATGCTCTATCTCGGAAAACCCGCCTGAATGCATCTTTCCTCCGCTGTGAGATTTCACCATCCATGTGAGGAGGGAATCTGCGAGAAGGTCCACCATTCATCCACTCATGGTTGTAGAATTTTGGGTTCAATCAGTGAGCCAAACAATGTAAAGGTGTGAAATTATTTTCCCATCGGCTAACAAGAATATCCTGTATAGTACCATAGAAGGCCTCTGGTGATGTCTCATACTCGAGGCACTCACTCTGTAGAATAATGCTACTCATAGACTCAATCATGGAATCCCATCCCTCATAAAGCTCTCCTAGGATGGGTTTGCCTGTCTTTGCAAATAGAAGAAAATAAATGATAGGGTCCATGATCTGAATAATTAGATCTACCCTCTCCTACCAAGCATCATCTAACACTGTGTCCTTCACTCTTTTAGAGGCTACTTGATCCGTCTTTCTCCAAAAAGACAAAAACATAGAAATAACCATGGCCCCAAGAGTGGTCTTGACCTCCCTCAACCTCTTCAACATGATGAATGAAGAGGCAAACTGTGTATTAGCAATATTCAACAATGATAGATTGCTGTACTCCTTGTAGATAGTGAGGGAATTTGTATGATTTTGCACAAAGTTACGGATATGTCGTGCATCCTCAATAATGTCACCAATCCAAAGCACATTAGAAGCAATGGATTTCAGTGCTAAGTTCAATGAATGGACAATGCAAGGTGTCCAAAACACTTGTGGATATTTAGCTTCCACAATCATGCCAACAACCTTGCAAACAAGTGCATTATTTGTAATGATTTGCACACAAGAATCAACACCTACATCTTCAATAACTTTAATAAATAACTCACCCATAAATTGTGCATCCTTGTATTCTCCAAGTGTATCCACTGCTTTCAAGAAAACTTGACCATAGAAGGAAGAAACCATGAAGTTGATCAGTGGATGTTGTGCTGGATCTATCCATCCATCGGAAACAATGCTAACCCCGAATGTTGGCCATGATGCTTTAATAGGCTCAAGCATTTTTTGCACCTCATTTTTTGCCTTCGTCAACAATGTGGTTCTAAGCTTCTCTGAACCAAGAGGCACATACCATGATGGAGACCCGTGAGTTAGAGCTCGACACATCTCAATAAATAGAAGTGAGTGTGCAACATTAAATAATATGAAGTTTTGATAGAAAAAGAAGGCAATGGTGAGATCAAGCTCTTGCCATTTCTCTTTTTGAAAAATCTTGTCCATTGGACAAAGTGAAATTGATTTTATTTTTTCTGTTTGTCCCCCAATAGAACTCTCAAATGGAAATTTGGTGGTGCCTTTCCTCAAAAATGGAAGGGGGTCTTCATTCTTGGTTTTTCTTGATTTTGCAGCCACATTTGTCATACCAACAATAAACTCTTTTTCCATTTCTTTCCTCCTTTGTAAAGGAACAATTTTTCAAGCTCCAACTCCATAGCTTGGTAAAGCCAACAAATGGCCTTTCACATGGTAATATGTGCTTTTGAAAGAGCTGTGGCAAAAGTTGCATCTCCATTGCACATTGACTCCTCCCTTCCCCTTAGTGCCTGTCCCATCCTCTCTCGTGACATATTTCCACAAGGGATATTTTTCAATGTTATCTTTAGGAGGAAGTCTTCCCTCAAAATTACTTGTAGCAGACTCTGATGATATTGGGGGAGGAGGGGCATCTACAATGGAGACATTCTTCCCCTTCCTTTTCCCCCTACCTATTGCCCTTGATTGAGCCATGAATACTGTAAAAAAAATAAACAAAACATGCACAAATTTGTAAAAACAATTCATATACAAACTGCTGTTATAGAAATGCAAAAAATAGAGATGAAATGCACTTACATGGTGCTTGAATCTCCTTGTTGAACACTCCAAACCCTTAGCTCCTTGCTCCAAACCATTAGCTCCTTTCCCATAGCTCACTATTTGTAAAAACGAATGAGAGTAATGGTAAATAATGAAAAGAACAACGTTGTTTTTATGCCGTGGGTTTCACTTTTTTGGTATTCGAATCCCAAAATCAGGACACAATGTGTCCTAATGGGACACAACTGGGATTCGATCATGTCCCGTTAGGACACATCATGTCCCATTTTTGGATTTGAATTCCCATCGAATTGTGTCAGATTCGTGGGATTCAGACACATGGCCTGTTTTGGACGAATCTGGTTTTAGAGGTTAAGAGTTATCTATATGATATTGCAGTAATTTGTCTACTACTGGTACTCACTGAAAGTCATATCAGTATGATGGCTATTTTATATGGCAAAGTAATGAAAGGTAATGACATGTGAAGACTTGTATGGTGAATTATTGTGATAGTTGATTGTTTTAAGAAGCATAAGTGAAGATTGGCATTGTATGGTTTTATATAGATAATTATAATAGAAAAACAATTATGTTTTGTTTGGAGTTATTGGGTTCAATGAAACTATAAAACCCTGAGACCTATAACAAAGGATAAGTGCAGTAAAAGAAAATCAAAAGAGGTTTAATCAACATTGCAGATAGACATCTCAAACATCTTAGAGTTAAGGCATCTTTAGGTACACCAGTGAGATTTTACATTTAAGCTTAGTTGGGTATTAGCTTGACATTATGCAAAAGGTAGTTTTATGATTATCACTTGACACTATTAGAAGATAAGAAGAAACCTTCTAATAAAGGGTTTAATCTTGATGTGCTAAGAAAACTTGAATATTGAACAATGGTAGGTTTTTATAGTATATTAGAGGTATTATTGTTATTGAGATGCTAAGTATAATTTTCCAGGGCTTTCTATTGTGCTAGGGTTTTCTATTGAGCTAGGGTTTGCAATTATATATTGATTTGTAGCATGTTACTGCTAAGGTTTGACAGAGGGTGGATTTGAGGTTGGTATAATTGATATGAAGAAATCATGACGCTAGGGTTTGATATCATTTAGGAGAGCCGATGTTGCTGATGTTGCTAGTGGACCTGATAGAGTTACTTATGTTGCTAGGGTTTGTGCAGAGGTTGATGACCTTATGGAAATGTTGTATATCAATAAAGATATCAAATTTTTTTGATGTTATTTTGATATTAAACATAAGTGGATCTAGTATAAAAATTGTGAAACATGGTTCGCCGTGATGAGATGAAGGTTGGAGCCTTCAAGGAAAGTGGCATCTTTCTGAGTAGGGTGGCAGTGTGGTGCAAGGTAGGAGAGTGGAGTCTCCTTCAGGTTGGAGCCTATAAATCTGAGCATTCGAGTGTCCTTCCAGTTGGAGTTGGTAAACAAGGTTTTGGAGCATCCTTTAGGTTGGAGCCTACATATTTGGAAGTTGGGGCGTCCTTCTAGTTGGAGTTGGTAAATAGGGTGTTGGAGCATCCTTTAGGCTGGAGCCTATGAATTTTGAAGTTGGAGCTTCCCATTTATGTAATCTTGAAAAGACATATTGAGAAGCGTTCAATTATTTTTCTCCCAGAAGGGTTTCCACCTAAAACATTTCTTATGTACTATCTTGATGTCATGTATTGTCAAATGGTGTTGTTTGCTAATGTAATGTTGATTTATGTTCGATTTAATGCTAATGTGAATTTAATGCTTTGAAGATTAAAATTAACTAATTTAAAAGAAATACTGATTCACCCCCCTCAATATTTCAAAATTTTTTTAGTGAAGTTATATTCTAATTTAATGAGTCTGTATATAGGAAATTAGTGGGGAGATTCATATATCTTATGACCACTAGGCCTGATTGGCATTATGTTGTAAGATTCATTCTAGATTTATTATATCGCTAAAGCTAGAGCATTTGACTACAAGAAAGAAAGTATTGAGATATCTGGAATGAACTTTGACATTCTATATAGTATAAACAAAGAACTTAGTTATGTGGGTTTATAGATTCAAATTGGGCATGTTGTGGATGATATAAAATCAACATTTGTATATATTTTTAGCTTTGGCACAAATGTGGTCACATGAACGAGCAAGAAGAAACATGCAATAACCCTTTTATTGACAAAAAAACATAATATTGAAGAACAACAAAAGGAGCATGTTAGGCGATTTGGCTTGGGAAAATTCTTTTATACATGAATATGCAATAGATAGAGTCAATACCTCTACATTGTGATAGTAAAGGAGTGCTCAAACTAGCCAAGAATCCAATCTCCCATGAGCATACCAAGCATGTTGAGATGCATTACCACTTCATCAGATAGATTCTAGAGGATTGATATGTTGAGTTGCAATATTGTCCATAGATTTTCCAAATTGCAAACATTGTCAACAAGTCTTTGGGTCCTAAAACATATGTAAAATTCTTGTATAAGATTGGTGTAGTTAGAAGATTAAGGGAGAGTGTTAAAGTAAATGTCAACTTATAATGGTCAATTAGATATTAGACATAGTAATTACACAGAGAAACGTGTCTATTTTGGAATAGGGCTTCAACAATTTTAATTTAATCATTAATAACTATTAGGTGGATGGCAGGGATTTAACCTCCATAGAATATTCTAGAATATTTTTAGGAGTTACACACATCAAAGGTTGAGATTTATCTCCAAAGTGGTTATGCCCTTTTTTTGTAAGCTTGGTAGAACTCTCCGATTTCATGTTTACATGTCCATTATTCATCCTGCTATGGGGGAGGGTAGCACAAGATTCGAACCCAAGATCTCTGGTTCTGTGAGACTTCATTCCATGACCATCGCCACTTGAGCTACTCGAAGTGGGAAAAGTAGTTATGCCCTTTTAATTAAGTTCATTAATTTAAAAAAAAATTTATATGGTAAAGTGTCGTATGAAATGAGATATGGTTATTTTGGGCATGTGGTATTGATAACACATGGTATTGGCCCATGGTATTGTAACAACACCTATTTACATGTTAAGAATCTCATGATAAAGTGAGGTGAATCTTTATGGTTGATAGCCTTATTATATCTTTTTTCTTTTTAAATGTATATATGTTTAACTTATTTATTGATTCTTTTTAATAATAATAATAATAATAAATAAAGTTATAATCTAGTTAATTTTTATGATTTTATTAATTTGACCAACATGAGATGTAAGATGAAGCAAGTGTTTTGATGCTTATGCTTTGATTCCTGCATTTACTAGCCATTTAATTTATATGACTATGGTAGTTAATAAATTCACTTGGACTAGGCTATTTTTATGCTTCGTTCATGTAGTGGATTGAATTGACTAGCTTGTAACTCTGTATAAGAAACATTTCACTTTCTCATTATGAATGCAATCTTAGTTTTCTTTGTGTTCTAGTTATCATTATATGTGTTATGTTTAAGTCTATGTGCACAAATGCTACACTCACTTCCCACAAACCACCCTTTTAGGGAATGAGGGTGGAACACAAGTGCACACTCTCAACCTCACACTAGTGCCTGTCTTATGTGCACAAACACACACTTACATCATACACCACCCACTTCCTTTACATACATGAATAACTTCACACATCAAGAGGGTGGATGTTGGGGGGTTCACACTCTTTCTGTAAACACACATGTATACCCTCACCATGAAGATATTTAAAATACAACATCTAATTTTAAATCTTGTATACATTTTGTTAGATCTTAGACTTTTGTGATCCATATTGATAATAAGATTGTGTTTCGGAATAATCAGATTCTTGAGATTTGGTCGACATTTCAAACCAACTAATGTGGTTCATCCTCAGGACAAAGGTTAAAAATCAATCTTCATAATTGTTTAAATAACAGAGAAGTATCCTTGCCCAAAATTAGCTGTTATGAAATAGCCATTATAAACTAGCCGTTATTAGCTAGCTGTTAGGAAAATGTTGTTAAGAATTAGTTAATGGGATATAAAATTAATTAATTAATTAAATGTTTATTTACAAATTCAATGAACCAAATTAAAAAGGTTATATAATAATATAATATATAAAATTAATGGGGTATTATTTTTTATAATATTTCTATTTATTTATGTTTTATTAATTAAATTGTTAATTAGTTTTATTTTCAAAGTAATAATGTAATATAATTAATTATAAATAGAACAAAGAATAAGGATGAAATAATAATAAAGTTAAATTAATATTTAAAATAAAAATAAACTAGACCTAGTTATTATACATTAAAAAAAAAAAAGAATAAAATGCAAGGAACTGAGAAGGAAATGAAAAAAGAAATAAAATAACAAAATTTAGAGGATAGAAAAGAAAACAGTCAAGAGGAAAGGGCAGGGATCCAACTCCTACTTAATTTCCAACCATCATCTCTGTTGATATTAATCGCATGTTTCTCAATCTCAATGGCTTCTCTTAGCTTCCTATGATGGAAATGATCAACCTTGGCGATGACATGGGTATCCTCAATTCAGACATGGTGCTTAGATTTCGCTGCGTGTTCGGCTAAAGCTGACGAACAAGAGCGCTATGTCTAATGTCTGCTGCATGTTCTTGGATTCTTTGGTTTATGGATCGACCAATTTCACCAATGTAAGGAACCCCACATGAGCAAGGAATTGAGTATACCCCTTTCATGTCTTTAGGGTTAAACGAGTCTTTAACATATCTAAGAGAGTTTCTATAGTGGTAAGGGGCTTGAAATTCGCAACAACTTTATTCCTTTTAAGAATATGAGCAATATTATCTATGGTCCACTAGATGAAGGGAAGCAACACTTTGGGATTATAATCATCACGAGTAGGCTTAACTCGAGATTCTCCATAGGCTCTTTGAAAGGCTCTGAGACCTTGCTGTCTATTATAGCGATCATTTTAAAAAACTCTCAAAAGATGAGATTTCTCTTCTTCAAGGTGATTCTCATCAGAAATCCTAAGAGCTCGAGTGGCAAGAGTGTTAAGAACTTCCATTTTTTGGGCCAGAAAATGATGATAAGTGGCATGAAGATACTGTTCGGTGTGATTTTTTTTGTGAAAAACTTGGTGAGAAACAAAACCATATGTTATGGGAAAATTTAGTGTTTCTTCAAATAACTAACCCCTAGACCTAGTAGCAAGTCTAGAGCAGCAATTAAAGTAATTCCATTGCTTTTTCTATAGCTAACAGATAAAAGAAAGAGGAGCAAAAGAACCAACCTGTATCTCTCTCTTGATCCCTCCTCCCTTTGACCGCTTTTGCCGCTCCCTTCCGTACTTAACTCGCTTGAAAGGTACCTGCACATAAGTTGAGACAGAAAACCATCAAATCATACAAATCGATTTGTTAAATAAACATATTATAGAATCGAAAGTACAATATACATCACATAACACATGAGTGGAAAAGCATAGAACTCTTTATTCATAGAAGGAAAGATTACAACCCATGTAGATGCATGTCCGATTCAGTGTCCTCCTTCCAACTTCAAACCCTTCACTCCTCATGAATCAACAATTTGACATGATAACATTACTCTCTCTACTAATCTCATTCCAACAGCATTTCCTTAGCTTATGAAGTTCCAACCTAGACCAGCCTTTGAATGCATGGTCAATTTATAGCTGAATGGAGGTTAATCCATTAATGGCCCTCATGAATGCTTTGCCATAATTGGGAAGTGGTTCCATGGAGGAAGGGATAATGGATTAAGGTTCATTCATCTCCTTCCTCATCTAAAAGCGAGCTTTATCCTTCTAGAAACCTCCAAAAGCTTCCATTGGATGAGGAATCTAATGGATTCATTTCAAAAATTCGATGGATCTCACTCAGCGCAGGTAGAACAAAGGCTAGGTGTGATGCATAACACCCATACAGTGCAGTTCCTATAATGCATTGTAACCTGATGAAGGGCCATCTGCACTGATCTCCTTAGGGGAATTTTTTGTATGAAAGGTGTCATGAAACTCTTGGGAAGAAAGCATGATGTAGGTTAACTTCATTAGGGAATGAAAACAACTGAATTAGGGGGTGATGGACCCTAACAATACGAATCTGGAAGTTGGGGTTGATATGCCCAAATTTTCCTGTAACAGATGCCCCCTAAAGCATGAAGTTGAAAATAACCATGTTGAGTGAGATGCTTTACCCCTTGGAGAGAAGGTTTCGAAGCAGAAGGTGACCTGCATCGGTTACAATACAAATATCATGATACTTTGATTTTTTTCATAATCTAGTTGAGGGAATGCATACCCATGCTAAGCTTATAAACTTTCATTACATGTACAAATATAGTCGTCCATAGATGTAGACCCATGAGTAGATGACCATGAATGTAAGGCCATTGTACATTTGATGTAGTACTCCTAAAAATATATCGCAGCCCAGATCCATGAAACTAGATCCTGGGTCTTCAATCTCATCTAATCTTTCACTCAAGTACAGGTCTAACCATGTGAATAGATGATCTGAAGTCGAACATGGAGAGACATCGTTTGATTACTAGCCAATGATGTAAGCTGTTAACAGGCGCGAGAGGAATCATCGACAATGATAATGACCTTCAAGGTACTGCAATACATTTCGCATGGCGTGAATAAATGATTTGATGTGGAACACCAAACAGAGTCTTTCGGTTGAAGGCCATTGATGTCAACCTATAGCTGGAAGCGAGAAACCTGCCATTGATGTATGCAAGCCTCAAGGTACTGAAGGGGTGTTTCTAAGTTAAATTCTTGGATGATGTGTTGATGTCGACAAGAAGTGACTCGTCGTAGGAGGGCCTTGATGTATCCCACATCAATGACACGAAACGAGGTAAATGATTTTTGGGGATGAAACATTGACTGACGACACAAGGTTTAGGAATGGCGGGCATGAAAATGAAGGTTTATTGTATTGTAAAGGATGAAGTTTTGAATTGAATGACTTCTCTTGAACATATCAATGACAATGAGGTGAATTGGTAGCATTGACCCAAAACAAAGTGATGGATGGTATGATAGACAAATGATGTGATAACCATGAAGTTGAATGACCCAACTCACATAGTCACGGTGAGGAGGTGAAAGTGTCATGTTCAAGAGCGACTTGCTACCATAAAGTGTTCCTAGCTTTTTCCATTTTCCCCAGTCATTTCTGACCAATACCTCTTTATTTTTAATCAAGCTTGAGGAGGATAACATATGCTTGTTGTATAATTCCACCCTTCAGGTGAATCCATCGCTATTTGATGTTTTAACGAGTCTAGCGAAGATGAAACTAGGTCTTGTCTAGATGGACAAGTTGTCGCTATTCAATGTTTTTAACGAGTTTAACAACAAAGATAAATCGGTCCTTTTCACATTTAGAGAGTTTGAAAAGGGACAAAAGGAAAATCCAAAAGTTCTTTTTCATAAATTTGTCTCTCAAGCCTGAAAAAGCATAAAACAATACAAGAGAGAACCTATTGGTCATGTTTGACCAACGAGTACCTTTTTCATAGTTAATCTATCTCAACCCAAAGAAGGGGTAAAACTACATTGAGTAGATATCGATTCTAATCCATTAATGAGCTAGAAACGACAAGTGCTCGACAATATTTTCATGTTTAGAGAGTCTAAAAAGAGCTTAAATAGGACTCCAAGGGGGTTCCTTTTTCGTTTTTAACAAAGCTCAAAAAAACGATAAAAGTTTGGTTTGTGGTCAAAGATGTTCAATTTACACGTAAGCACATCATAACTGCTTGCCAGCTGTTAATCCTGCTCAAGATACCATCAAAATATTGAACAGTACATGTTCATGTATTAAATAAATAAAAAACCAATGTTTAGTCGATTAATGTGCAAGAAATAAACATAAAAAATGGTCCTTACCATTCATTTTCACCATCTCGTTTTTACCTTCTGGATTCTGGAGCAGTCTTTCCTAAATTTCACCAATTGATTGAGGATTGAAGGGACCATTCCTTGTGTTGTTTGGATCAGGTAGAAACTAATTCCGTTCTCTTGTATTTCATTTATCTCCTGCTTTGGTCAATAACATTCTAGGGATTTGAGGCCCCTAGGGTTTCTTTTTCCAATTCAGGAATTTGAAATGGTACTCATATGGAGAGAAAGAGAACACGAAGAACAAGATATCATAGCCTTGAGTAATCAAGGAATAGTCAAGACCCTAAAAAACTATCGATTATTCAGGTATTTTAAACTATCCAACCTGCGGTAGTAGATGGATCTTCTACAGTTTCTTATTCAATCATGGGATCCAACCGATCAAACTTTTCACATTCGGGATAAAGAAATCCATTTTACCATCGATGATATATACTTCCTAACTAGACTGTCGAGGTGAGGTGCCCCCATTTCACTAACAGGTCATGCTCATGGAAGTAGACTGGTGAAAGATTATGTGCGACAGTTTTGTAGGCAAGGTGCCCAGCCTAGCAGAGACGGGAAGATACTTATCAAAGATGTTAGTAATTTACCACTAAGGACAATCCTTTTTACCATTTCCAAATTGGCTGGCAGTTCCACGGTTCATTTGGCCACCAAGTCGTACATGCAGTATGCCTTAGAATGTTTAGAGCCAAAAGTATTCAACTGGTGCGGGGCTGTCCTTTCATCTGTGAAAGAGCAACTGACCAGGGTGAAACAAGGAAAGCTCATAAATTTCGACTATGGATCAATCGTGATCTCCTTCACCTTGGAGAGAATACCTCTCTTGCAGCCACAACTCATTTCACTGTGTGTATCTGGACTAAGAGATCCACAGTTGCGAAGGTGGACATATCTGATGGCTAGGCATGGTGCCTATTCTACGATTGTTTTTACCTCTACATTCTTTTAATGGTTCAATCGACAAGAGATGAATTTCATAGAACATCCATATTGAGGAATGGATTTCCATGGCGATCTAGATTTACCACTACTAGCTGGAGCAATGTGGGGTGCTATTGGTAAATTGTTTGACCAAGTGTTTTTAATTTTTAAAGTTTTTTAATTTTTTTTGTGTTTTTGATTAACTCCAAGACTAAACAAAATCAATTTTTATGTACACAGATATCGGACCTGTTCGGCCTGTGGGAGACCCACAAGATGTAGCTGGACCAGCACAGAGATCTGTAGGGAGAGTGATTCTCCGAGACTTGGACTTGGTCGAGACTCTGGCTGAATTGCAAAATCACATAGAGGGTTTAACCCTAGGTATTCCAGATGTCCAGATCGAGGAGATGCCTATGCAATTGCAACGCCACACCATCAGTGTGTTGGGTCGTTGGATGAGACTTTTGCGCATGATATCACATGCATTGAATTGCTATCATGAGCACCAATAGCTTACTAAGATCATTTCTACATACATTTAGTTTTTGGGTCAGATGACCAACTTTTTTCTTGGACACAAAATGCTTGTAAATACTTTTTACAATTATCTTTCAGGGTTTTATGATGGTTGAGTGATGCAATCTTATTCAACTGATGATGTTAATTGAAAATATTTACTTTACATATGTTGCAAATGTATATTTAACACATTATTTGCTAAAGAGTCGGTTAATGTATTTAGACTTCTGGAAATATGTTGATATTGAATAAATTTCAAAATACCTTTCCAAAGTACAAAATCTAAGGAACATACGATGAATTTCCGGGCTTCGGACAGTATAAATGCCAATGACTTATAGCACAATGAGCTATGAGTCTAGCCTAATGATAATTCAGCGAATTCCAAGTGAAATGGCATCGGAGAGAAGTTCAATCAACGCACTATACTCAGCGATATTGTTGGTTGACTGACCAATACAAATCCCTCTAAAACTCATTAACTCGTTGCTTGGAGCGAAAATGGCCCATGCTGCAGAAGATAGGTTCTGTGTACTATGACTAGCACCATCGGCATATCCAACCCATGGTTTCGAAAAGTTCGAAATCTGCAATAAATGCGAACGGGATTACTTAACCAAAATAAAAACCCTTAAAGAAACACACACATGCAATTCAAGCATATTTACATGAGTTTTACCATACTCAATTAAGCATAGTAACGTTTTAAATACAACCCATTTCTGGGCTTAGACAATGAACTCCGTCATAATCTACTAACTCATAGGCACCTTTCGTCAAAATGCACTTAAAAATATAAGGGCCCATCCAAAGTGGTTCAAATTTTCCTGAACCAATTTTATCCGACTCCTGATCGTACAACAAGACCAGTCCACCTTTTGAGAAGACTCGAGGCTTGACATTTTGATCATATTGTGCCTTTATCCATTTCTTGTATGCTTCGTTAGCCAATGAGGCATCACGATGGGTTTCATCTAGATGGATTAATTCCAAGAAACATGCTTCTTCCTCAGAAGTGTTAGGTAGCAGGTCAATTGCGAGTTTGAGTGACGAAATCTCATATTGAATTGGCAAGACTGCTTCCAAACTGTACACCAACTGAAAGGGTGTGAATTCGGTAGCATTTATCACTGAGGTTCGATATGCCCACAAGTCTGAGTATAGGATTAAATGCCAATTTTGTTTGTGAACTCCAATCATTCGTTGTAACATGCGCTTAAGGACCTTGTTGATAGACTCAACTTGTCCATTAGCTTGCTGATAATATGGAGTAGAACTACCATGTGAAAGTCCTAATTTGGCAGCTAACTCAACCATCATGTGATTGTGAAAATGCGATCCATGATCTGTAACTATGGCCTGTGGTACACCAAACCTGGAAACCACGTGGTTGAAGACAAATAATGCAGCCATTTCGCCACTGTTATTGAATGTAGGCATCGCCTCGGCCCATTTGGTAAAATAGTCAAAGGTGACTATAAAATAACCATGCCCCCTGGTCAAGGTGGGGTTACATGTCATGAAATCTATGCCCCATTTTGCGAATGGTCCAACAACAACTACTGGATGCAAAGGTGGAGGTGGTAATCTAGTTTTCCGATCCAACATTTGACATGCGTGACAACTTCTGATATCAATTATGCAATCTTTGAATATTGTTGGCCAAAAGTGTCCAACACAGAGAATTCTTTGTGCTGTTTCATATCCGGATAGATGTCCACTACAAGCACCTGAATGACAATCATTCAAAGATTTCTCAGCCTCCTCATGAGTGAGGCACCTACGTAAAATCATATCAATACCATGGCGATAAAGCGCGTCACCAATGATCAGAGAATTCTTGGTTTGGTATTTGGCACGTCGTTGTTTAGAGCGAGACATATCGGGCCGGAAAGCTTGGGTCTAGAGATAGATCAGTATATCTCCATACCATGAATCACTTGATGAAATGAGAAACATAGACTCATCCACGATTGATGTCTCTGATGTTGAATTGTTGGAGGATGAGGGAAGGTTGCAAAGTAGTTCGAAAAATACAAGAGATTTCTTTGACTTAGGCTTAACGAATTCCAAATCAAATTCCTGCAATATAACTATCCACTTCGAGTATTTGCCCCCCAGAAATTGACGTGACAAATTGTATGTCATAGGGTTGCAATTGGAGATAACCGTAGTTTTACGCAGGAGAATATAGTGAAGAAACCTCTACACAACTTGAATGACAACCAAAGCTAAATTTTCTAGATAGGAATATTTCTTTCTGAATCATTGAGATTGTGACTCAAATAATATACAGGATGTTCTATTCCATCTACTTCTTGGACTAAAACCATTCCGATGGTTGTATCTACAGCAACCAGATACAGGTAATAGTCATGTTGATAGTTTGTGGCATACATTAATAATGTTCTAATCAAGGAATCTTTAAGAGCACTAAAGGAAGCTTGCACAACTTGATCCCAATAGAAGGGTACCTCTTTCTTCAACAAACATGTAAAACCTTTAGCCAACTCAGCATAGTTTGGAATGAATCTCCTTAGAAAGTTTGCCTTCCCTTGAAGTTTCTGTAACTCTAATAAGTTCAGAGGTGGAGGAAAGTCAAGTATTGCCTGAACCTTCGTTGGATCGAGTCAAATTACGTCTTTTGAGACCACGAATCCAAGCAATCAACCAGATCCCACACAAAACACACACTTGTGCGAATTGAGTCTTATTTTGTAGTGTCAGCACCGTAAGAATATTGCTCTAAGATGCTACGTGTGATCAATCCGCTTTCGTGAATGAGAAGAAAAATAATCAAGATATGGTTGTACGATGTTCTTAATGTCATGGAAGGCGTAATTCATTGCCATATGAAATGTGGCCCCTGCATTCTTCAAACCAAAAGGTAACTATCTATACGCGAATGTGCCCCAGGGACAAATAAATGCAGTTTTTGACTGATCCTCTGGACGGATATTGATTTGACTGTAACTGTAAAATCCATCCATGAATGAAAAGATTTTACATCGGGCACATTCGTCAATAATCTGGCCGATGAAGGGTGTAGGATAATTATCTTTCAGACATGCTTTATTTACATCCCGGTAATCAACACACACTCGGATTGTTCCTTGTTTTTCATCAAGGGAACAATATTTGATACCCAATCGATAAGAGGTACAGGGTAAATGAAGCCATCACGCAAAGGTTTTTCAACCTCTGTCTTAATGGCATCAACTTTATTTGGATGTACAAGTCGAAGCCATTGTCATACTGGTTTGACATCAGGGTACATTTTGATTTGATGTTCAACAATAGTTGAATCAATGCCTGGCATCTCCTCGTAAGACCATGCAAATACATCTCTAAATTCACGAAACAGAGCATGGTAACTATCAATTTCTGAAGGAGAACAAGATTTGCTGGCATGAATTTTTTCTACAATGTTAGGCTTGGTCGAAATGTCTATAGAAATGGTTTCTTCTATGTTAGACAAATTATGCTCAAAATCCATTGAATCTATTCTAATAGAATTCAAAAAGAAATCTACAATTGAAGGGTGTACTAGTTCATCTAAATAATCCTCATTGGAACCCGGAGGAAGGGAACAATGATGATAATCTTCCCAAGGTTCTTCTCCTATCATCATGGATTAGATGATTTCCTCATCTATAGAATATATACAAGCAAAAGGATCGGAAGAAGTACCGTATTCAAGTGAACGATCTACCCATACAATTGGTGATTGTGGATCTGGAAATGCCGCACTAGTAAGAAAAATTGATTGCTATGCGAGTTTGATAAGACTTAGTGGCATAACCTCAACAAAACTCTTGTCTTCATCACTGTTGGTGATCCTATTTAAATCAGATGAAGTAGAGGATAACATATAACATGTCTCAACTCTCACAACTTTTTATGTTCCAGATGGTGGCGGAAGTGTGAAAGTACCCATTAAGGAGGGGTCTTTGAAAAGACCTACACCAACAGATTAAAGTGAAATCGGGGGTTAATTAACAAATGGAATGCTTCCCATAACTTGAGAGCTAGAGGCAAAAAATGAGGTTTGTTCAATAACTGTTATTCCACCTTTTTGAGGAAATGTGATCGTATGAAAGTACGTGGAAACAACAACAAACATGGCATAAAACCATGGTCGTCCGAGTAAAATGTTGTAATCAAGGGGTCCATCAACCACATCAATCTCAATAGTTACCATTTTTCCCCCTAGTTCTACTTGCAAATTATTCAAAATCCCACATGAAGTATAAGTCCTTCCATCAAAAGCCTTCAATGTGGTTGGTGATCTTGACAACGTAGGTGACCCCAATGTTTTCCAACAACTCATTGACATAATACAAGTAGAAGCTCCCTCATCTATGATGGTTCAATGAATATTTTTGTTGAGAGCTTTAACCTAAATCAGAAAAGCTAATTGAGCTGGTAAATGTGGTGTATATCCTGAGTGATTAAAAACCACAAGATTGGAATCCACTGGATCTATTCCACCTATTGTTGACAACAAAGGCTGCTTCTGGGAGGGGAAATTTTGTAATACCTCAAGCGTTGACATAGCAAAAGGGGACTGAGCAAGATCTTCTACTATGTTATAATTTTGAGCAGCTCGAGCTTGAGGGTTAAACGTTGATTTATGCATAACTCCCTTAGGTGGCTTTATTTTTAACTCTGGTGCAATGGGTAGTGGAATATTTTCCGATGCGGTCGAAGTCGAAGAACCAGGTTGATCAGTGGCCTGATTATTTGACGATGATGGCGGATTACCATAATCTTTATTACATGTCTGATCCAAAAATTCATCTTTAGGTTTTGTGATGGATAACATTAATACCTGTGATGTGGAAGCATTTTCAGTTGCAACCATATTGGTAGATGGGTTAGGAAATGGATCTGTCAACACTGTCGATGCGGTAGAAGCTTTTAACAGTTTATAAACTTATGAGCGGAGAGGACAATCCCTTGTAAAATGCTCGTTATCACATATCAGACATAGATAATGAGGTTTATTTCCCGAAGTAGAGGAATTAGATGAGTCCTCTTGAGGAGGGTTTTTAGTTTTCTTTTTATTTTTCTTGCATCCTAGTTGCTTTTGATTCTTACCTTTGTCAGATGACATGGCATTAATCTCGGAAGCAGGAACCTCAGGTGCAGTTACATTTTGATTTGTGGCAAGTGATTGACTAGATGGTTTACTCATCGTTTGTGTGCTCAAGGAACCACTCACACCGTCTTCGGCATGAGAGTCACTATTTGATGGTGGAGTTGGAATGGATTGATTAAGGTGCAGAGCATGTGGAATTTTGTCATAGAGTGTGCCGGATTGTGTATAAATCAAATCCAAGTATTGGGCACGAGCAATCACTTGCTCTTCTGTAACAAATCCTCCTTTAGCCACATCCTCAGTGATAGATGGCAATAAGGACTTAATGAACCACTCAGCTAAAAGCTGATCAGGAAAATAGGTTTTAACCATGCGACGACGGCAATGCCACTCATGAATATGATCGGATATGTGAGTAGAAGTCGTTTGTTTAAAGTTGGTCAAAAGTACCGTTCCAGTTTCATATCTGATGGGTAACTGGAAGTGGGTCAAAAAGGTAGTGGCTAAATGGGTGAAACTATTAAAAGAAGCTCTCGGCAATTCAATATACCACTTAGCAGCTGAACCAATGAGCGTTCTTTGGAAAAGATGGAGTCTTACCGAATCATCATTCAAGGAGTTCGAAGAACACCATAAATGATAATTCATAACATGATTTGACGGGTCTTCTCCAGGATTTCACTAAACTTTGGAATATCGGAAGGCAACTTATGAGGAATTACCGGCCATAATGGTGAATACAAAATTGGATCATTAGTGAGCCGGTTTAAATCTGGTAATTCCAGAATTGCCACAAATGGCAACTTCCGATTCAGATCAAGTTGAGCATACCCGGGATAAGATGGAATTGCCTGTGCCATAGCCTTTGCATACCCGTATAAGGCAGATATCCTTGATAAGGTGGTGGGACATATCCAATATATGTATTAAAACCAGGTTTACCTTTCATTTGTCTATAACCGGTTTGGCCTTGATACACAGGACCCTGATACACTTGATATTGTCCTTGCCTAGGTTGAGCTTGAAAAGCAGGCCCATATTGAGGTTAGACATTCTGAAAAGGAGGTTGTGGATACTGCGGCTGCTAAGGTTGTTGGGGTATTAGTTGTGAAGTTTGAATTGCCCCCCAACGCCAATTTGACCAGGCTGAGAATAAAATAAGCTTGTAGCAACTTGAGTCACTCTAGATAATGGTACACTAACCTGAGGTAATTCTACCCCAAAAACAAGTGGTTGTTGCATAACATCCTAAGAAGTTTAGGTTTATTGACTCGAAACTTGAGGTTGCAAGGCAGCGGAACTAACTTGCACATGTTGAGATACTATAGGTTGAGCTTGTATTTGTTGTTCCATAGTTACGACAGGTTGGGTCGAAATAATTGGCTTAGTTCGCATAGGTTGTGTCAGATACACAAGCCTTGGTTTTTGTGGCATAGTTGGCTGCCACTGACAGACTCTCAATTCAGGCTGACCTGGATATGGTAGGACATAACCATAAGGTTGTCCTCCTTGTTAGGGAGGATGCTGTGAATAGGCATATTGCTGACCATATGGTGGCAATTCAGTGTTAAGAGGATAAATGGGTCTTTGTTCATCGAATTGTCCAGTTTGATACTAGTAAGCAGGATCAAACTGTTGTCCTTGATAAGAAGAACCAGGTAAAATTCCTGATGACAACATGGGTGATGACCACGGTGTAGAAGAAACCCCTCAGTGGACTCCAGACATAGACTGGTAACCAACCGGGATGGACGACTATCCATATAAATGTGACTCAGATGTGGTTGTAAACATCAAAGAAGTAGCAGCAAAGGAATCTGCCGTAGCTACATTAGATGAAGCAATCTGGGATGTTTGTGGTTGTTCTGCCACGGTTAACTGACCCAAAAGTTGACCTAATCAATCAAGTGGGATTTCAGAGGCAGCAACAAAATGAGGAAGAGATTCAGAATAAAGATATAAACCGGGTCCAAAATGATGTGGAGTCCCGAGGGTAGAATCTTCTTCAACTTCTTCCTCTACAACAATTAATCCAGGTGGAAGGATTTCACCGTCAGGTCCGAAAAAGATTTTTGGTGTTAAAGAAGGAGTTTCAGGAACTACAGATGACTGAGGTATTTCAGTAACAACTTAAGAATGTTCAAGGTCAAAGTCTAGATGTTCCGGTAAAAGAACTTCAGTTTCAAGGGAAGGTTCGTGAAAAACTTCAAGTTCAGAATTGTCTTCAGTTTCAATTTCTATGGGTTCAGATCAAATTCCAATTGAACAGGTTCAAGTTCTGAAGTAATTTCTGGTTGATTAACTTCAAGTTGTGGATAAACTTTAGTTACCAGTTCACTTGTTTCCATTTTGGTGGCCTCAGGTAGTTGAGTAACTTCTTCTTGTGTAACAGATGTGCTAGAAATAGTTGGAGTAACTTGAGGCTCAATACTAGCCGTAATAGGAAGCTCTGGTAATTCAGATGAAGTACTAGAAACTCTTGAAGTACCAGACTCAGTTTGATGAGTCCGCCTTGACCAGACGGGTGTCGCTTTAGGTGGCAAGGGTGGATTGCTTGTAACTCTCCTCGAACGACGGAGTGGAGGTTGATCTTCCTGCAAAATTGTTGATTGTTCCTATCAACTTAACTCAACTAAGGAAAAAGGGTGTTTTTCGCGCTTAATTAACTTTTATGACACTAGAACTTAACTTTTCTCTTTCATGTTTAAAGAGTCGAGAAAAAGCAAAAGATGGCTCTAGTCGCTTTCGTTGTTTAATGAGTTTGAAAGGAAAAGCGCTCAAATGAACGTTTTCTTTTAAGGAGTCGAAAAGGAGCAAAAGTGACTACTCTGGAGATACTAAGCAAGAGGGTTTACCAAACTAATCACAAAACTACAATATACACCTTGGTGGTAAATTAAAGAGAAATTACCAAGGATTTACCGTACGGTAGTTAGTCTTCCTGAATGTTGTGTTCAGTGTATTGTGATCGGTAAGGCGGCAGACTCGACTTCCTAGGGATAAAATATCTAAGCCTATTGGGGTCTCGCACTATATACTTGACGGTACAGGGAGCGCAAGTCTGTACTAGTACTTATCGATACAGAGAGGAGGAATCACCCAACCTCAATGAAAATAACAACCACTAGGTTTTAAGACGCCGGAACACGTCTCTAGCCTAGACACCTCTAGATGCTTGCGTTAAATTCCAATCCATTATTAGGTTAATTGAGGTTAATTTTAGGTTGATCTTGCTTAAAATTTTCCTTTGGGTTTTACCATGAGATGTTTTCCAAAATTCATAAGAATGCAACTAGAATTAGAAGCACTCTTTCGATTTGTTTTCAATAATGAAAATCCGAACTACAAGGGATAGAGAAAACAAGTACTTTTTGGATCAAACAACAAAGAGCACAAACTAATGCACTTACCTAACCATTCCTTTTAAGCACACACACTCAAACTCTAAAATGCAACTACATGCATTTCTTTTTCTTTTCAATTCTCCTTAATGTGAATTATGAACTATGAAAAAGAAATGCACAACGATTCCAAAACTCTTTTTCACAAAAAATTCGATTTATGACAATCTCTCTTAAAGGTAAAGGAAGACTAAACGACACTTTCAACTTTAAGGAAATGAATATTGTTGACACTTTGAACGAAAATATGAATCAAATGTACAAATAGACCGCTCGATTATTCTAAGAAGGAAGATTTTACGACACTTCGTATTTGACAAAACAATCAACTGAAACTATTTTCGACAATGGACTATAAATGATAAAACAAATACATAAACAAACATTTAAAAATCTAGTCTAATTTGGGACGAAACAAGGAAACAAAGACTATTTTCAGAGACAAAATCTCATCTAAATCCAATAGACAATTCAAACAACTTAAAATTGACTTAAGGTTTCAGCTCCTAGATGGGAAAATTGATCCTAAAGGGATCAGCGCAGGCCAGAGTGAGGGTCGGGGTGATGCATCTCACTGTCTCTATACAGAGGGTTCAATGCAGTGCACTGTGTCAGTTACAGAGGTGCGTTGATTACAGAATGACAATTTTATGCTCAAAACTGACTCAATCTTCAGTGAATTGAACTTGAATTTGATGAACAACAAAAAGGAAAGTATGTCAAAGTGTTTTAAGATATGGATAAGCTACTATAAGAGATAAAATCGCTCCCCAGTGGAGTCGCCATTTTGTTATGGGCAAATTTAGTGTTTCTTCAAATGACTAACCCCTAGATCTAGTAGCAAGTCTAGAACAACAATTAAAGTAATTCCATTGCTTTTCCTATAGCTAACAGATAAAAGAAAGAGGAGCAAAAGAACCAACTTGTATCTCTCGCTCGATCCCTCTTCCCTTTGACCACTTTCGCCGCTCCCTTCCGTACTTAACTCGCTTGAAAGGTACCTGCAGACAAGCCGAGACAGAAAACCATAGAAGCATACAAATCGATCTGTTAACTAAACATATTATAGAATCATAAGTACAATATACATGTCACATAACACATGAATGGAAAAAGCATAGAACTCTTTATTCATAGAAGGAAATATTACAACCCATGTATATGCATGTCCGATTCAGTGTCATCCTTCCAGCTTTAAACCCTTCTCTCCTTATGAATAAAAAATTTGACACAATAACATTACTCTCTCTACTAATCTCATTCCAACAACATTTCCTTAGCTTATGAAGTTCCAACCTATACCAACCTTTGAATGCATGGTCAATTTATAGTTGAATGGAGGAGGTTAAGCCATTAATGGCCCTCATGAATGCTCTTCCATAATTGGGAAGTGGTTCCATGGAGGAAGGGATAATGGATTAAGGTTCATTCATCTCCTTCCTCATCCAAAAGCGAGCACTATCCTTCTAGAAACCTCCAGAATCTTCCATTGGATGAGGAATCCAATGGATTCATTTCAAAAATTTGGTGGATCTCGCTTAGCGTAGGTAGAACAAAGGCTAGGTGTGATGCATAACACCCAGATAGTGCAGTTCTTGCAATGCATTGCAGCCTGATAAAGGGCCATCTGCGCTGATATCCTTAGGGGCATTTTTTGGATGAATGGTGTCATGAAACTCTTGGGAAGCAAGCATGATGTAGGTTAACTTCATTAGGGAATGAAAACAACTGAATTAGGGGTTAATGGACCCTAATAATACAGATCTAGAAGTTGGGGTTGATATGCCCAAATTTTCCTGTAACACCATCATCCACCCTAGAGAGGATCATATCAAGGAAAGGAAGGTAACCATTAAAAATTCAACC
>APFE031131396.1:453046-499495 GCA_000404065.3 Pinus taeda
TCTAATTGAACCGCGCCTCTTAGTAATATGCTTGATAATGTAGGGGCCTAACCAATGCATCTTGAACTTTCCTGGAAATTTTACAAACTTACTATCATAGAGGATAACAATGTCTCCTACTTGGAACTTGTTCTGCTTAATTGTCTATCATGCCAGGCCTTTTCTCTTGCTTTCTATACTTGCTGATGGAATCCTTCTATAAATCTATCTTCCTCCAAAGCAAGAAATTGTGCCATTCTTTCCTTCATTATATTAGGGTATGCCATATCTGTAAAAGCTACAATCCTCAAGCTAGGCACAATGTATTCCATGGGCATCGTATCTTCTTTCCCATAGACTAACCTGAAGGGTTTCTAACCTGTCAACTTTTTACATGTGGTCCTATAAGCCCATAATACTGTTGGAATTGTAAGGTCCCAGTCATCTCTATTCACATTGCATACCTTTATAAGTGAATTCTCCAGAATTTTATTAAATGCTTCTACTGTTCCATTGGCCTGAGGGTGATAAGGTGTACTTTTTTAATGATAAACTTGGAACTCCTCAGTCAATGCTTCAATAGTCTTATTTAGGAAGTGTGAACCTTGGTCACTCATAAAAAATCTTGGGACATCCAAATCTAGACAATATGTACTTGAAAATATACTTCACAATAGTCTCTGTGCTACATTCCCTTATTGGTTGTGTTTCAACCCATCTTGTCCAGTAACTAGTCACTGTGATTATGTACCTCGCACCAGTCCTCTTTCCAGGAGGGTTAATGGGTAAAAAAAAATCAATGACCCACTTATCAAAGTCCTGCAATGTAACTTGTGGAACTAATGACATTTCATCTCTTCATGAAGGCTTTCTTGTTCTTTGACATACATCACATGCTCGACAATACTCCTTTGCATCTTTGTGTAGTGTAGGCTACCACAATCCTGCTCTCAAAATATTCTATGCAGTAGCTTTTCTTGCATAGTGTCCACCAACTATGCCCCCATGAGCCTCTGCTAGAATCATTTGTCTTTCATGTTAAGGAACATATCTGTGTAGTATCTCATTTGGTCCCATATTATATAATTGTCCTAATATTAATGAAAATCCAACTTCCTTAATCACTAATTATTTATTTTTTTGCGTAGTATACTTTGAAGGAGCCATTCCCGTGGTCAAAAAATGAATTATATCTGTGAAATGCTCATCTACAACTCTAATTGCAAATAACTGCACATCGAGGAGATTATCCTCTATATTGGTTGGTTCTTCCCCTGTTTCCAACCTTGATAGATGGTTAAGTCCTGCATTCAATCTCCCTGGTTTAATAATGATCTCAAAGTCATATTCTTGAAATAACAATAACCATCTACAAATATTCCCTCCTAAGACAAGCTTATTAACCAAACACTTTAGTGCATAATGCTTTGTAAACATTTTAAAGTGTGATCCCAACAAATAGTGTCTAAACTTCTGCAAAGCATACATCATGGCTAGTCCTTCCCTTTATGTAGTGGTGTAATTCTTTTATGCTTTAGAAAAATTTCTACCTATAAAAGCTATAGGATGATCAATCTCTCCTGCACCAAGTTGTGCTAGTACTACTCCCAAAGCTATATATGGGACATCCACATGGACATGGAATTCCTTATTCCAATAAGGGAACACTAGTATAGGTGCAATTACCATTTTTTCTTTCAATATGTAAGGCTGTTATGACATTCTTCATTCTAGTGAAAAGTTACATCCTTCTTCAACATTTTCTCCATAGGCGTAGTGATTTGAGCATACCTCTTGAGGAACTTCCTGTAATACCCAGTATGTCCCAACATAGTGCGAAGATGTCTTACTGTCTTAGGTGGAGGTAAGTTCACATTGATAACTATATTAGTAGGTTCCACCATTAGTCTTTACTTACAAATAATATGTCCCAAACATATGCCAAAAGGTACACAAAATATGCACTTCTTTAGGTTCAGAGAGATCTGATATTGTCTACATGTGTTGAGCATAAGTCTTAAACTTCCAACATGTTTTCTAAAAACAATCCAAATACTGTCCAATCATCAAAATATACCTCTAAAAACTTGTGGGTGTATTCCTTAAAAGCTGCAACCACCACCCTAGAAAATATAGCAGGGGAATTTTTTAATCCAAAAGGAATTACTATATATTGATATGAGCCCCATTCTCTAGCAAATGTGGTCTTATGCTGATCTTCAGGTGTAATCCTAATTTGATGATAACTTGAGAATCCATCTATAAATGAGTAAGCTTCTTGACCTCCTACATTATCTAGCACTTCATCTATGAAAGGGGTAGGGAAGGGATCATATAAACATGCATCATTCAACTTTCTCAGGTCAACGTAGATTCTAATTTCTCCTTGAGTCTTCTTCTTTTGCACCACTATAGGATTTACCCATTCTAATTCTTCTACCGGTTCAATAATTTCGGTTGTTATCATCTTATCAAGCTTTACTTTCACTTTCTTCTTATAATTCGGGTTCAACCTGTAAGGTCTTTGTTTGACTGGCTTCACATCAGGCTTAAGGGGAATCTTCATGACTCCTAGATCTCCTATTATACCCTTCATCTATAAAAACTTGGTGGGAAACAATTCTTGATATTCATGAAGTAATTTTGTAACTTTACTGACTGTCTCTTCATCCAAGTAGTCTCATATTGTTGCAAAATTGGGTTCCTTCTCTAATCCTATGTTCACTTTCTTGGTCTTTAGTGGCTTCATTATGTCTGGTATCTCTGGCTCAAGTCCAGTTACTTCATAGTATCCTTTTGACTCTGCTATGTTAGTTTTGCGAGGACCTTCTTCTTCATCTGTAGTAAGGTTATAACATTCTAGTGCATTTTCTATCTACGCAACCCAATCAGGTTGCTGCCATGTTAGTGGGGTTACATTCTCTGTTATGAACATAAATTGTGTAAAAAAAAATTAGATAATAAATAATAATAATAATAATTAATAATGAATAATAATAATATAAAAAATAATAATTAAACTAACTAATGATTAGTTAGTTAATTAATGAAAAAGGCATGTCTTAAAGACATGCTTGTTCGTGAAAAGGGTACCTACTTGGTTATATATATAGGACACTCATTCTCATTTGTATCATCCTACATCAATTCTTTATATAATATACAATTTACACTTACTATCCTACGATGGATATATTTGTCTACGAAGTATTTTAAATATTTTTGCTACGTATACGACTTTTGGTCATTACATTGGTATAGAGGTGTTCAATCCTCTTGTTGCTCAACTGTTGCACAGAGTCGTGTTCTCCGATCTAGGTCTTTGATCATCAAATTCATCAACATTGTTGTTGTTGAAGCGTTTTGCTACAAGAATTTTGAGCTTCTCCATTTCGTTATCAAGCATTTAGCGATTCAATTATATATATATATATTATATTATATATATATTATATATATATATGGAGAGAAAATAAAAAGTCAAAAAAACAAAGATTAGAAAAAATAAAGAAAGAAAAAAATCAAATTCAAAAAAAGAAAAAAGAAAAAAGAAAAGAAAATAGGTGCATATTAAAGATTAAAAAATAAGATTTAAAAATAAAATAAATAAATATAGTCCGATGTAAATTTTGAAGGAGAACATTCATATACATAAAAAGGTTCTACTTTATTGATAAGAAGTGCATGATAAAGTTAAGAGGGAATCTTTCCAAATATATTTAAAACTATACGTAAGAGAAGGAAGGTAAATCATATTATCTTGATTCTTCATTAAGTGGTTCATAAGCCTATGGTTTTAGAAATCCATGGTAATTTCCCATGGTATTTTAAAAAGTAAAAGAAAAACAAAAGGAATACAAAATATCTTTATGTGAATGGTAAGTTTTACTTAATTGCCCATGATATTTTAAAGGTAAAAGAAAAACAAAAGGAATACAAAATCTCTTTATGTGAATGGTAAGTTTTACTTTTTACGTGAATAGTAGATAATATTATCTTGATTCTTCATTAAGTGGTTTCCAAGCCCGTGGTTTACGTCTCAAAAATCATAATCAAAATCTACTCAAACAGATAAAAAAACTTAAGGACCAAAATAAATAATTGTCGAATAGGTTCAAAGAACTTGTCACAAAGGAAACATCAAAATCTCGAAATGTAATAGTCCAAACTGAAGAAAAAAACATCAATACCACTAATCTCGTAGTTCAAGAAAATCCAAACCCTATTGAAGTAAAAACGTACCTAGAGGTTGTTGTTAAAATAGAGGAGTCTCCAAATAAGGATTCAATATTTAAGTCAACAAAAACAAAGAAAAATTCCTTATTTACATCCGAATCACAAGAGTAGATGCCTTGATAAATCTACAAATCTATATCATGCAGAACATAAACAAAAAATTTATGTTTCGAAGAATACTGAAGTGAGCTCAATACAATCATAAGATAATTATTCACCACACGGCTCCAAGGGTCAAAAGGTTTCCTAGAAGATTAATCTAGGATGGTCTGATTCATTTTCAGTACTACAATTTTTCCTATCAATCAGAACATCATATTGTCTTGTATCAACAAAGATGAAAGATCATAAATAAGAAGATATGCCAATCAACAAAAAAGAATTGGTCCTTCATCAGTAAGCTTTGAGGACAAAGATTTTTGAAGGGGAAGGCAATGTTATCTTGACTGTTTGAAGGGCCAAATCTATGTATCGGAAACCGTCCTCAAAGTTGAATGTTAATATGAAGCCATCAACCATGTCTGCCCAGTTCACTAAACCATGTCGAAGTTCTATTTCTAGGTACCAGTTCTTATGGACTGTGTGTAATGTATGAATGAATCCATGTACCCATTATTGTTGTGGAATCTCCTTCCATGCTGTAGTGCATGGCTCGATATGCTTCCTAGGATTAGTTTCACCATCATATTTTATATCTATTTCTGTATCTATCTATCCAAACCTTATCCACATCAATCTTCGACATTCCTACTAGCCTCCTATATTCTTCTTATTTGGATTCCACCATCTAGGAGGGGTAGCTTTCAAGGCTATATCCAAGGCTGGAAACCTTTGATTTTCTGGAACTTGTTCTTCATAATCATTAAGAAAAGTATTTACATCACCTAAGCAATTATAGGAATGCAGGTTACTATACCTCAAATATCATACAACAAACTGATTTAGTAATTCTTGCATAATGCCTTGTGGATACTTTATGCATCCTATTATGTCAGTTTTCCAATTCTTATTTTGAGTCTAAGGTAAAAGAACTATCACGCTCCCAACTCAAATCACCCTCCGCAGTAGGGTTAATACAATCTTGTTCCTTCGTTGTCATTTGATAGATATTTTCTATGTCAGCTGTGCAATATTCTTCTTTGAATGGTTCTATATATCTTACTACTTCTGATGGATCCAAGGGAGCAATTACTCTCATATTATTTCCTTCAAATATCACCTATCTCTTCTTCAGATTAATTATGGCCAAATTTTCAAATTCCCAGTCAATTCCAAGCAATGCAGGGTAAGGGTTACTATCATCGATGATCTCTATTAATTCAAAATCAGTAGTAGTGTGAACTCATTCAATATCCATTGCGACAATTGTTAGTCTTTCAAGAGGGAAGATATTTTGTTGATTTTCCATCCTTAACTGAACAGGTGAAAATTGTAGCTTCGACTTACCCATTAATTCCCATGTTTGCTTTGTCAAGACATTAACATTAGATCCCAGATCCAGAATAACTTGATCCATCTCATATAATCCTATCTACGCACTAAACCTCATCTCTCTTCTAGTTCTTTTTTTGTCGATGCAAATTATTGACTGTGCGCATCTCACTTCACAATATTTCTTTGGATGCACATGAATCTATCAATGCTTGAAGCCCTTCTATAACCTTTTGATCTCTTAAAAATCTCATACAAGTCTGTAAAAACTATTTGAAAGTACCTACTTGATTTGTTGAATCCTGGTCTTGTGTCGAAGCTTGATCCTGCATCGAAGCTCGGTTATGTATCGAAGCTGATGATATGTTGCAATTACTCTTCTGATTGGGCTTTGGCTGTGCATTATAGGTCGAAGCTCCACATCCTTAAAACTTCACTTTGCTTTTGTAAGTACTTCTTTTTCTTTTTGAATATCGAAAACATGAACTTTCTTAGCAGTCTTTCTTACCCATGTGCTTTTAGGTTCTTTCTTTTCATTCATTTCATCACTACCGGTTGTAACTCCACTTCTAGTGACAATACTAATTCGAGGTTCGTCGGTCCTCCTTTCAACAGTGATCATTTGAATATTCTATGTTGGCTACTAATTCATTTTTTCATACATCTTTTCCATAAGTATAGGAAATTGTTCAATTACATGGTTAAAGGATTTACAGTACTTACATGTCGTTGTGGGATTCATAAAATCTCTCGCAAAATGACCTGGCTGGCTGCAGTTATAGAAAATGATTTGTCCATGTCCTAGACCAACTCCACCACCTCGATCTCTTCCTTGGTAAACTCCTCAACCACTGCATTTTCCATTTTCCTCTTGTCCATTCTCTTCTACTTTCATCCTATAAGTGTCAACATCGCGCTCCATCGTTAGTTTATAAGCCCGACAATTATTCTCATCATGTCCTTCTAATTTATAGAATTTAAAATATAGATTCCTCGGAGTCTATACATATTTTTGTAACAAGTAATAGTATTATGAACGAGGTTCGCCTCTAGTCTTACATATTTCGCATCACAGGCTGGATCTTGCATTTAGAGGGTTCAGTGCTCCACTAGCCATCTAATTCCTAAAGATAGGGCACTGCTCTTTAGAATGGTCTTCCGATCTGCATTTTGTACACCATACTTCTTTTATTTTCTTGATGTCTTGGAACTGTAGGGCTAGGTTCTCCAACTGAATTTGAATTTGTTGAACGCTTGCATTAGTATCTCCTATAGGTGAAGTTTCCAATTTCATTGCAATTTCTAGAGCTTCGACTTGAGTTCCTATTTTCTGTTTCATTAATGGAAATCTGATATGTGATAACAACGCAACTATAAATGATTATTGATGCTTTTGTGGATCTATATCGAAGCTTACTTGATCCAATAACACCTTAAATCTCGTATCAAACTCCCAAACAGACTTAATAGGTTTATGTTTGATCTCTTTCAACTCGGTGATGCACGGCGATTTAGACTTCAGCTTCTTAAATTCTCTTATTAGTATTGTTTTAATATCTGCAAATGTTATGTTCTGATTATTTGAATACTTCATATACCATGTCAATGCTCTATCTCAGGATGTCGTAACGAGCTGCACTCTTTTTATATTCTCATTGTTGATCTGCTTCGCTATCCATATTGCTTCACATAAAAACCAAAAATGTTCCAGATCCTCCAATCTAGTTCCTTTGAAAATAGGTAGCTTAATATCATCAACCATACTTATTCTTAGAGGGGGAGTGGGAGGGGCAAGGGGAGAAGTAAGGGGAGGGGGATGGGGGGTAGGAGAGGGAGAGCCAAAAACACCCTAGTTATTACTAGAGTCTGGCTTCGACGAACTCTCAGGTTGGACGGGTGAATACTGGTGGGCTCTAGTATTGCAGCAATAATGCTGCAACTCCTGGAACTCCCTTCTTTACTTTATAGCAACCTGGTAGTTCGTAACAAACTTGGAAGCGACGGTGCTGTATGCACAAGTACTAGCTCTTGCTGGGTCAGTTGGCACAAGTCCGCTAGGGGCTTAAGCCAACTTCTATGAGCTCTGAGAAGAAGATTTTTAACTGATGGATGAAATCTAACTCAAAGGAAGCTAATCTACTTGTAGGAAGAAACTGAAAAGCTGGAAGAAAACACAAACCCTAGCAAACCCTAATTTTACCAGCTAGTCCTACTGGTGCGAAAAAGAGAATGCAAGCTACTGAAAGAGATGCCATTACTTCTAGGAAGGTAAAATACATGTGTCTAAGCTACTTCTTTCTGAAGAAAACCTCTTTTTGTGTTTTTGAATAAGTTGTCAGAATTATCATAAATGTAATTTCACTGTTTTTGACTGTGCAGAGGTGGATCGACGAGAGGAAATGCTTGCAAGAGGTTGGGAAGGTTCAGAGAGGGCCTAAGGGGTCCCTAACACCATTACAGAGGGTTCCACAGAGTTTGGCTATCAAGAAACCGCTTTTGTGAGCTTCTACAGGAAGTTTGCAGGGGTTCTACAGGATGTTCTGGAATTTCTACAAGATGTCAATAATTTTCTACAGGATGTTCAAAAATGGGATTTTGGAGGATGGATGGAGAAAGAAAGATGAAGGGATGGGTATGGAGGTGAGATAATGGTGTAGGGAAGTTCAGGACTTGGCAGATGGAGTTGAGGAGTGGCGAGGATGGTTGGATTTGTTCGAGGAGAGGTAGAACGATGTTGCAGAAAAAGGATGAAAATCAGGGCAAAGTAAACGAATGTGACAGATGCGAGGCCAAGGTTCTAAGTAGAGGGTGAAGCAGGTGGGGTTGATGGAGTATGGGTAGATAAAGATGGATAACAGGTGCTCTGCAAGTTTTTTTTCAAATTGGACAACCAAACACTTGGAAAATCAAAGACCTAGTTACGTTAGTCTATTTTGACCTAGATAACAACAGAGAAATGGAATAGAAGTTTAATTGCAATGGAATCAGATGAAATAACTATGCAACTAAGAAATCATAACCCTACGCGTGCAATCAAAACTGATATCAAGTTCGGCAACTAAGAATCCAACACTACTATTTGCATGGTGAAGCAAAGACAGTGTTTTTGTTGGCAACAATGTCACCTTTGTCCCAGCTCACGATCCCACTGAGGGAGAGGTGAGATCAAAGGTGCTTGATGGCCTTTTTCTGGAGATCTCCCCTGTTACTGATCTATCAACTAAATATGAACATAAAAATCCTATCTAATCATCAACCATGACCTATATAACCAGCAAGATGTTGATCTACTTAACAAGAATTAATTTGCAAAGACATAAAAACAAATAACAATACATGAAGGAAGCCTTGGCACTTGGGTTGGTCCCAACCCCAAGAGATGCAGGCTCCTAAAGAAACTCAGAACTGGTGCCAAACAAATTTGCTTTCCATTACTAAAAAATAGCCATGTTCATAAGAAAGTTATACAACAGCAGCTACAAAAATGAGCTGAGAAAATAGCAGCACCCTAGTGCAAAACAAAAACAATCCAAAAAGTAAACTACGAAGGCTAAAAGCCTTCCTATTTATGCCTACGAGGGGCCTCAGCAGCCCTCTTTAACTCAAGGGGTTCGGCTGCTCCAGCTGCCAGTAAACAATCACTTTTCACCAAGCTGTTCGACTGCCTTTAGGATTTGTTTTGGTGGCCTGCTGAGCTCCGAGTTGAGGGTGGAGATTTCAAGGAAAGGACATTTAATGCAAGAGACATCCTCCCTACAAATCCTCACCCTTGTTCCTTTATGCTTGGCTGTCATCTAGCTCATAATTGCTTGGCTTTGTTCCAAAATTTGTCCAAAAACCTGAAATAACCACATATTAGCCTTCTTGGTAAGTGACCACCCTCATTAGTTCAATTAACATAAACATACTCAAAAAACATGCATAGAATATGAAAAATGGTGGATTGATCAAGAACAATCAGGCAAAATGAGCCCAATAAGTTACCCAATTCTGGGGCTCATCATCACCCCCTGCTAAATGGGTTGCTCGTCCTCGAGCAACTAATCCAACTCATCATCCTTGATAGCCTTGACCTCCTCCCTCACATCCCAAGCCTCCGAAGTGATATCTTCTTCACGGTAATGAAATCCTACTTTTCTTTCCACTTCTTCCCACTGCCTGTGTTCCTCCTCTTCTTTGACTCCATCTAAAAACCCCAAAAGCAAGGGAGGATTTAATTTTAGGCCGATCCAGTTGGCTTGAAGATTCTGCATGGATTGTTTGTAGGGGGGTGCTCTCGCCAAGGCCTCTGTCATCCTTGTTAGGGTGTGGTATTCTCTAAGTTTTAGGCTGTGGGGTAGTGTGTTCCACCTCTGGGTGCAGGCATGAACACAGTCATTCCCCAACAGCCTCTCCATGTCCTCAAAATGGGTTATGGCTTGGGATTGGCGATCAATGTAATCTGGTAGGGCCCAGGAATTATTTGCCAAGTGCTGGTGGGCGTGTATCAGTGCTGAGGGGTCCTCTGGCTCTGCTCTCATCATTAGTGGTTCCTTCAATTCCCTATCCATAACATTTCAGACCTCTGCTGCTCTCTTTTCTTCATGACTTAGCCAAGTGGCCATGGCCATAAGTTGCACGTCTCCTAGCACAACGTTGGGGTCCCATGAGTTCATGTTGGGAAGGGCCAAGTTGTGTAGGTAAAACTCTGATAGTTTGGCCTTGTCCTCTGATGAATTGCTCTCACATAAAGCCATGAATTGGTGGTATTTTTGAAATGGAGTAATGTCCCTTTGGGCCAAAGTGTTGATTTGGAACTGCAAACATTGTTCCTTGAGGTATAAGGCATATGATTTGGCAGGTTGTCTACACTGTATTGCCTCCTCTGCCCAGCTGGCCATGCAGGCCATTTGGGCCTCCTTTTCTTGCACCTGTTGCCTTAGAGATTGTATCTCTTGTGCTGCTTGCAATTCCTTTTCCTGTAGCTGTCTAGTCAGTGCCTTTATGTCAGCTTGCAACCCATCTCTCTTCTGATGTTCATCAGTGGTTTCTCTGTCTGTTGTGGGCTCCTCTTGTTGCTGCTGTTCTCCCAAGGTGTGGGGTATGTCTTCCTTAAAGTGTCCCTGTAACTGTAGCTGTTGTTTGAGCATCTCATTTTCTTCCTGTAGCTTGGCCCGCTGGCTGCTTTCTACATGTCGTACTAAAGCTAATTCTTTCCTTGCCTCTTTGAGTTGTTCCTCCAAGGGACCTATATCTGCCACACCCTTGGACTTGGCGATTTTCATCCAAGTGTGGGTCCTCACTCTCTCTTCCTCCAGTGCAAAGAAGAGTGGCACTGCAAATTTTTGGGGGATTATCCTTTCCGCCTCTAGCAAGTTATAGTAGGAGCCCAGGTTGGGCTGGGGGCTTGGTTCCTCAATTTTCTCAGTCTTTTCTCCCTCCTGGGATGATTTAACTGCCTTTTCTTCCAATTCTTTGGTCTCCTTTAGTTTAGCCAACGTATCCTGTAGAATTGTCTCAGCATCCTATAGAGAGGTCTTTGTGTCCAACATTTTAACCTTTTCCTTCCAGGTGGACGTCTTCGGGCTTCCCTGTTCATAGATGATGGATGCCTTTGGAGGATACCTTTCCTTTTGTTTAATTGGGGTGTCCACAATCGTAATTGGTTCTTTTGACTGTGGCTGGGGTCTGCCAGCTTTTATGCGCATGCTTCTTCTTGCCTTAAAATACATAGAAGGCTCCCTTTTTCTCTTCCCTTTTTGCTCTGGGTTATGCTTAAGGCAGCCAGCACTGCTGCTGCCTCCCTGGCCAAGATCTTGGGTGATTTCTCCTTTTTCTGCTCTGCTTCCATACTTCCAGTAGAAAGTCCTGTGTCAACTGTTTTCAGGCTTCCTGTAGAAACTGTTTTCGGACTTCCTGTAGAAACTGTTTTGGGACTTCCTGTAGAAACTGTTTTGGCCTGTTTGGCTGTATGTGTCTTTCCTTTTAACTCTTGTTTGGTTGCCTTGGTTGTGATCTCCTTTATTTGGGCTTTTCCAGTCCTCTCTGCTCTACTTTGCAGTCATTTCTCCCTGGGTGTTTGTGCCATTGGTACTCCCACAGTTTTAGGTTCAGTAACTTGGCTTTTTCCTTGTTTCTCGTTCTACTCTTTCTGTGGTGGTTTTTCATGTGTTTCTTTGCCACTGGCTTTCTCTCCGGCTTCAAGGTGTTTCCTTTCTTCACTGCTGGATGAGGCGAGTTCCTTGGCCAAAATTCTTATATCATCATCTTTGGACATATTGCGGAAAATTTCCCACGAGAGGGGGACAATGTAGGTATGGAGGCCATCCTCTACCAAAATTTTGATGAGCCCATGATGGGCTAGCTGATCTGGGGTCCCCTCCTTCAATTTTGTTCCACATTTAATCAATGATTGCAAGAGAAAATAGGGGATGCTTAACTTCTACTCTAGGGGTAAATCCAACCCATGTCTTAGTTCTTTTAGCAACCGGAAATGATAGCCGTAAACAATATTGAACCACCCCTCACAGGTAATGTATTTCATAATTTGGAGACTGGTTTCGCTCAATAGAGGATGTAAACTGGCCCTCCTTACCCCGTTCTTATCTTCTGCAAACTGTTCCTCTGGTAGGAAGAATTCTTTCTTGGCTTTTTAGCCTAATGCTCTCTCCTCTTTGCTCCAGGGTATCCCCAATGGCAGGTCAGTGACTCGACTAATGAGTTCAGGGGTAAGCTTTAAGGTCAACCCTCTGAAATTCACAGTGGCTAGAGTCTTTGATTTAGGTTGTAGGGACATCAAGAATTCTTCTGTTATTTCATCGTCATGTCCCTGAATTTTGTCACAAAATTCCATCCAGTTAGCACGGGTGAATAGGTCCACTACTGCAGGATGTTCACGCAATTTTCTGGAATCCGAGAGTTCCTTCCTGATAAACCCTCCTGGCATGGTGGGAGTGTTCTGCTTAAATGATTTGAGCAGAAAGGGAGTGTTGTTTTATGTTTTCCTCCTTCGAACTTCGAGAAAGGATTTCTCAGGTGTTTATATTTCAGCTCCGCACCAACTCCCTGGTTCTAATGCTTTTGTTGCCCGAACTCGACTGTCTGTGTATGGAGGGGGAAGTTTTGTTTCCATAGACAAGGTACAACACTTCAATTTTTTACTCCCAGCATACATGCAAACGTGAAACTTCAAATTTTTATATACATGCTAGCCCTCTCAGTGCTTTATCTTTTCTACAGGAGAAAGTTTTCACAGGAACCTTGGAGGAGAATGTTGACACAGGACCGGCTGAGAAATTCCATGTAATTACACATGCAAACTGCTATTCTTGACCCACAGGCATATTTGTCTCTAATATCCCTACTTCAGACGGTCCAATTCACCACCTTTCAAAATATACTATGCAGGGAAAGTGTTTTTCGAGCCTACCTATTTCGGAACTCCAAATTTGTCGAAGGAAAGCTCAGGTCTCTCTGTTCCAGGAGGCTGTACCGTACTTCCTGTAGAACTTCTTCCTGTAGGATTCTTGCCGGCTTTTGTAGGATGTAACTGCGCTTCTAAATGAGCTCGGGACGTGGGAGAACTTCGAAACTGGCCGGAAAGCTTGGGTTAATGGATTATGGAAGCAGAGGACGAGTACTTCGGCCAGGACATTGCAAATGCGAGTGAACAACGGATGTGCGAGCCTTTCAGCCAAGAATTTTGAACTATGACGCAATTCGTGGCGAGGGGGTGAGGTGGCCGGACTGAACCGTTATCCATTTTCATGGTCATCATTCTCTTGTGTGTCCCTGGCCACCATTACCTCCCCTCTACCATTAACCGCTGCCACCACTGTCAGTCCACCGATTTTCACCGACTGGATACTCCACACGTGTCGGCTACACGGCTCGTTGGCGAGTCTGAATGTAACTGAGCTCGTTCGGATCCCCCGAAGCGGTGTAACTGGCTAAGGGTGGCCAGTTGACTGGCCACCGAATTCGTTCAATCCACCCATTTTCACAGACATGTAATTTTTTCGAAGTATAGTTCATGCAATTGACGAACGATGTTAGACACTTACCTGCATGGCCGTGGACGTGCTATGTAGATTTTGGACCTTAGAATCACTGCCTCGCTTGCTGCTGCCTCATGCACGGGTGCTAGCACTCATTCTTCCATTTGTTGAAGCTGCATGCGTGGCTTTGGAACCCGATCTTTCAATGATAAACGATGCATGCACAGGTTTTGTCTGATCTCAACTGTCGAGGAGGTGTTCACATTCAAGATGAGCCCTTTTTTCATGTTCCCTGTGTGGATTTCAACTGCCCCTGCCTCCAGAGTATGTGCTCCAGAGGGATCAGCTGCTACAGGATTCCTGTAGGATGTCCTGTAGCTGCTTCTCCTCCTGGGATGCAGGCTAAACAAGCAGGGCCATTTTGCGAACAAGGACTGGTTGCGTTGATGAAGAGTCTAGATGGATCTTGAACAGGTAGAGTGTGCGAGCCTTTGCTGCTTGTTTTGTCACTTGGAAAAGTTTTTTTTTTCAATCTGAGGAAAACTTGGCTCTTTGTATGACTATGCAGGAACACATAACCAGGTGGGTGACAGAGATGTCCAGAGATGGAACAGGGCACCACATGGTGTTGGATTGAATAGAGGTGTGGATGTAGGCCTAAAAAACTGATCCCAACCATCAGATTCCCTTTCAAACTTGAATTTGGCTCGTCCGAAGGTTCTACAGGATGTTTCCTGTAGAAATTCAGGACTTCCTGTAGAAAATCCTGGAACTTCCTGTAGAAAAGCATGGAACTTCCTGTAGAAAGCCCATAACTTCCTGTAGAAGGCCTAATCTTGACCCGAATGTGACCAAATCCTCGGAGAGGTGAGTGGCCATGGAGGGGGTGTCTGAAGGGATGTCCTGGAGCCTGGTACGGACCCTTGTCCTCATTTTGTGTGCCCCTCTTTTCTTGTAATGTATTCCCTGCAACCTGCAATTACTTCACAGAGATTAGTCCTGTTTTTTTTTTTCTTTCTCCTTTTTTTCTCTTTCCTTTTTTTTTTTTGATGAGACAGCTAGGGTGCCTCAATGAGGTTTTCACCCTTGCTATCTGCCCTGGGCACCTCAAAGAGGTTTTCACCCATGGATCTTTTTATTCCACATTTTTTTCTCTAGAGACAACTGGGGCGCCTCCATGAGGTTTTCACCCTCACTGTCTGCCCTGGGTGCCTCAGAAAGGTTTTCACCCAAGGATCTTTTTATTTCTGTTTTTTTTTTTTTTGATGATCAAAGTGTGGGTGGAACAGGGGCAGAGCTCTGCTCCACTACTAGCACTGTTTTTTCCAAAGTTTCGATGAACTCCCGCCCTGAAAGAAAATTCCTGTAGATTTTCAATCGATGCCCATTGACAAGCATGGGGATGGCTTCTTCATCAATGGTCCTGATAAGGACTGAACCATTGTCATTACATTTCTCCACTGCATATGGTCCTAGCCATCTTGTCCTCAGCTTCCCTTTGAAATCCTTGTACCTTGAGTCATACATCAACGCCCAATCTCCTAGCTGGAATTGCTTTTCATTGAGGTGCCGGTCATGCCATATCTTCCTCTGTAGTTGAACTAATTCTGAGTGGAGGAGGGCCTGCATTCTCTGTTCATCTAATCCATTCAGCTGCAGTAATCTTTCACGTTGAGCATGGCTGAGATCTGAGTCAAGTTGAGATGCCACCCTCAATGTGTTGTATTCGAACTCTATGGACAACAAAGATTTCTTCCCGTAGACCAGCTCATAAGGTGTGAATCCTATTGTAGTTTTCCAAGTGGTGTTGTAGTATCAGGTGGCCTCAACAAGGCGATCTTCCCAATCCTTTCTGCTGCTGCTCACCACCTTAGTCAAAATCTCTTCCAATGCTCTATTAGTGACTTCCACCTGCCCATTTGATTATGGATGATACGGGGTGGAAGTTCTGTGCTTGATCTTGTGATGAGCAAGCAGGTCTTCAATCAAGTTAGAGGTGAACTGGCTTCCTTGATCGGTGACTAACTCTCTTGGGTAGCCAAACTTGTAGAAGATATTTTCCCTTAAAAACTCATCTACTTTCTTTTCTGTCGCTGCCTTGATTTCCTTTGTTTCTGCCCACTTTGTCAGGTAGTCGGTGCACATAATGATGTAAGACCTCTGCTTTGAAGGAGGATTGATAGGACCCACGAAATCCATGCCCCACTTCTCAAATGGCTCGAAGGTCACTTGAGGTTGGAGGGGAATTTCATCCCTTGGAGTTGGTTTCCCCATCCTCTGACATCGGTCACACTGGCGGATGTATCTTCTGACATATTGATGAAGAGTAGGCCAATAGTAGTCTGCTTGTAGAATTTTGAAGGCATTCCTTTCTGCTGCAAAGTGGCCTCCACAAGGTCCATCGTGATAGATTAGGAGGATGTCAAAGACTTCCTCTTCCCTAACACAATGCCTCAAGATCTGATCGGGGCCAAGTTTAAACAGGTTGCCCTCGATCCAAGTGAATGGGGCACTCTTCCTCACGATTTTGCTTTTCTCCTTTGAGGATAGATGCGGAGGGAACTGTTGTGAGACCAAGTAATTGGCTATATCAGCAAATCATGGAGAGAGTACTAAGATAGCAAACAAGCGTTCATCCGACATCTGGTCATCCATTATCCCTTCTTCACTTGCAGGAAAATCCAATCTAGATAGGAAGTCAGCAACAACATTTTCCTTACCTGTCATGTCAACGATAGTCAAATCAAATTGCTGCAACAAAAGTAACCATCTAATGATATGAGCATTCACATCAGGCTTATTTATTAAATATCTAATTGCAGCATGATCCGTGTGTACGAATGTTTGATAACTAGTGATGTAGTGTCTGAACTTGTTTAGGGAATGGACTACAGCCAGGAACTCCTTCTTGGTTACAGTATAGTTTATCTCTGCCTTGGACAGGTTTTTGCTAACAAAGTATATGGCATATGGAAGTTTCTCCTCAACTTGTCCTAATGCTGCCCCTATGCCTTTGTTCGAGGCATCAGTGTGGATGTGGAACGGTAGGGCCCAGTTTGGACCTCTCAAGATCGGGGCAGACACCAACTTATCTTTCAACTCATCCAGAGCCCCTTGGAAGTCATCAATCCATTTAAACTCAACATCTTTCCCTAAGAGACTAAATAATGGCGAAGCTAGCCTACTAAAATCCTTAATGAATCTTCTATAATACCTGGCCAAGTCTAGAAAACTCCGAACATCTCTGACCTTTTGAGGAGGTGGAACCTTTTGGATGATAGCAATCTTGTTAGGATCCACCTATAATCCTTACTGAGAAATGTTATGACCTAGCACAATCCCTTCAGTCATCAGGAATTCACATTTTTTGGGACCGAGGGACAGGTTCATCTCAATACACTTGGCTAAAACTTTTCCCAGGTTAGTCAATGCTTCTTGGAAGTTGGACCCATAAGGAGTAAAGTCATCCATATATATTTCCATCGAATCATGAACTAGTTCAGCAAATATGCTCAATACTGCTCTTTGGAAAGTGGCAAGTGCATTGCACAACCCAAAGGGAAGGACCCGATAGGCAAAGGTACCCCATGGACAAGTGAAGGTGGTTTTATCTTGGTCCTCCAGGCTGATTTGAATCTAGTTATACCCACTAAACCCATCTAGGAAAGAAAAGAACTTCTTCCCTGCTAGTCCATCCAACACTTGATCTATGAAAGGCAAAGGGAAATGGTCATTCTTGGTGGCTTTGTTAAGTTCTCAGTAATCTACACAGATTCTCCACTTCCTGTTTTTCTTAGGCACAAGCACTAGAGGTGAGACCCACTCATCGTCAGAGATAGGGTAGATGAATCCTACATTCAACAATTTTTGCAATTCTTCCTTGACGATGTCTTTAAGGGCTGGATTCATTCTCCTCTAAGACTACCTGACTGGTTTACAATCCTCTTTAATGTATATGTGATGGGTACAGACCGACGGGTGGACTCCTTCAATCTCCTTATAGCTCCAAGCGAAAGCATCTAAATGGCTGTTCAATAAGCTACACAACTCCTTCTCCTGGGAGGGAGATAAGGAGGAGCTGATCTTTAAGGTTCTTTCAGGGCCAAATTCCAAATTCTTAACTCTAGGAGAGGTCGGATCAGTCACACAATGGTCCACTAAAGCACTGGCTTGGGTATCTTCTACCAACTCTTCTAATGACAGTGCACCAGGAGGTGGATTTTGAATCAAATTCTCAATCAAGTCATCCTCGGTTTGAGGGCCTCCCCTTGTGGTTTCTATTGTGCACAAAGGTGCAGAGTAGACCTCATCCTCATCTCCTTCTTCCAACCAGAGTGGTAATTCATGTTCTAGCAGAGGTTGGGCAGGAGGATAGAGGACTAGATGCTTAGACATAGGCCCATTCTTGATGGTCATGCTTCCAGCTCGACAACTGATGTAAGCATCTGCAGTAACTAGCCAAGGCCTACCCAAAATGAGGGGGTATCCAGTGAGTTTTTCCTTTGGCTGAAGGACCAAGAAGTCTGCAGGGTACTCCCAAGAGTCAAAAGAGACCAAGACATCTTCCACAATCCCTTCGGGAGTCATGGTGGAGCGGTCTTCTAACTGCAGCATTGTCGAGGTCTTCCTCAAGGAACTCTGAAGGTTGAATTTAAGCATAGTGTCCCTGGTCATCACATTAATGGTAGCCCCTAGATCAATCTAGGTATGGGGGATTATGGTGCCATTGATGTGGACATCAACTACAGGACTCCCAGGGTCCAAATATTTTGGACAGATTACTTGCCCCAACATCAGATCAGACAATTGTCCTATGACATTGATAGTCTGGGCATCTCTCTTGCGCCTGCCTGGGTGCCTGAAACACTTCTCCTTGATCAATTTGTTGTATATCGGTACATCTTTTATGGCCTGGAGAAGGGGTATTTTCACACACAACTGCTTAAGTTCTCCCAGAAGCTCAGTCTCCTCTGGGTTTGGTTGCGTGGTTGTTATTAGTCGCTCAGGAAAGGGTGGAATGGCTTTGGGTTCACTTTCCTGTTTTTCTTCCTCATCCTCCGGGGGAGGAAGTTGGCGATTTGGAAGGACCTTCCTAGATCACAGGTTGATCTCCTGGATCTCCACAACATAGGTAGGACATGTTGTCTCCCCAGTGTATACCTAATGGGCCTGTCTGTTGTTGGGGTTTGGGTTCGGTTGGGCAGGAATCTGGGGTTTTCTTGGAGGAGAAGGAGGTAATGGTTGTGGTTGAGTCGGTGGTGGAGGCAAAATGGCAGGAAGAGAGTTGTATTGGGGCCTCCACCCCTGCTGAGGTGCATTCCACTGAGGCTGAGGCTGTACATGTGAGGGAAACGAATGAGCAGTAGGTTGAGTATGGTATTGAGATGGATAAGACCATGGAGGAGGTGCGGACTAGGAAGGATGAGCAGGGGGACCCCAAGAAGGTATATGAGCAGATTGATTGGGGCTATAATAAGCTTGGGATGTCCCTTGCATCACCTGCTGGTAAGGTTTGGGTCCATGCGGCCTCCTTTGGTTGAGGAAGTAGAGAGGTTCAGCGGTTGCCTTAGTCCCTAGGTACATGGCTTTAAATCAGAGTAAGGTTGGGCATTGGTTTGTGGCGTGGTCTTCCTCACAAATGAAGCATACCTCTACTGAGTGCAATGGACACTCGTTCTTAGGGTGCTTCCTCGTACATCTGGGACAGAAAATGGCCAAAGCCCTCTCAGCTTCCTCTTTCTTTTGTTGGATTCAGAAAGTATCAAGTTGCATGGAAATAGTCTGTCTCCATCTCACTTTTGAGGTCTTCCATCTGATTAGAAAACTCATGCTTGGAGAAGGTGGTACTAGCTGAAAGTGGATTCCCCCTACCTCTTTTCTGGGCTGCCCTAGAATGGTTTCTAAACATAGTCTTTATGTCCTCATAGGGTAGTTGGTAGATGTCTCCTCTAGCTAGCAAGTAAAGGGTGTCTAGAAGGTCCTCAGGGACTCCTCGGAGCAGAACCAGCTTCAGAGATTCAGGGTCAAGTGTGCAATTGGCCCGTTTATAACTAAGCTGGAACCTTTCCTCGTAGTCTTCTAAAGACTCATCATTTCCCATGATCATCCGAAAGATTTCTCCCTTCGTTTCTTTGGACCTACAGTAGTCTCGGTATTTGTTGTTAAAGGCTTGCTGCATTTGAGCCCAAGTGGTGATACTGTTTCCAGGTAACCCCATGAACTAGCATAGTGCTGCATCCTTGATGGTAGAAGGAAAAAGCTTCAACTTTTGCTCATCTTCTGCATAGTCATAAGTTCGAAAAAGGACAACAAACTCAAACAGGAAGGTATCAGGGTCTTCAGTGGTCATTCCATGGAAGTGAGGTAAGGCTGAGGGACTTATGTTCTCATTTTCATGTCCCCATTGGTCTCTCAGATGGGAAAGGCACCTTCTATTCTCTCGTTATCTCCTATACCGTTTCTGTGGTTAGCCATGGTCTCAAGAGGGATGTTCTCTTGCTCTTTTTCTGTTATAGGATCTTCGTATATATCAAGGGGTTCACCTATAGGTTCGTCTGGATCACGGCCACCAAAGAAGAGAGAAGGGTGACTCAATGATGTGGTGGGGGTGTTGGGTAGGAATTTTCCAGTATTGTCTCTGTTCCTACGAGGCATGAAATGAAAGATTTTTGGTTGTTTTTGTTTTTTTTTTTTTTTGCTTGTACCTGCAAAACTGAAAATAGGTTGAATTGAAACTATCTAAAATCTATATTGCTAAAATGAAAATGTGGAATTGAAATGAAAGCAGGAAAGAACTAATCTATTTTGTTGAAATTAAATTGCAGGAACGAAATGCTAGGCTACGCTTGCGAAATTGGAATTGCGGAAATAAAATGCTACTCTACACTTGCAGAATTGAAATGCTAGTATAGGAAAGCAGGAAATGTCTAGTTTAATTTTGCGGAAATGAGATTGTAGAATGGAAATGAAATAAACTACTGAGCAGAAGGTTGTGGTAGAAAATAGAAGAAAAGCAGAAATCACAAATACTCTGACGCTTCCCCGGAAATGGTGCCAAAAAGAATGGTGGGCTCCAGTATTGCAGCAATAATGCTGCAACTCCTGGAATTCCCTTCTTTACTTTATATCAACCCAGTAGTTCGTAACAAACTTGGAAGCGACGGTGTTGTATGCACAAGTACTAGCTCTTGCCACAGCTGTCACTTGGTCAGTTGGCACAAGTCCGCTAGGGGCTTAAGACAACTTCTATGAGCTCTGAGAAGAAGCTTTTTAACTGATGGATGAAATCTAACTCAAAGGAAGCTAATCTACTTGCAGTAAGAAACTGAAAAGCTGGAAGAAAACACAAACCCTAGCGAACCCTAATTTTACCAGCTAGCCCTATTGATGTGAAAAAGAGGATAAAGCTACTGAAAGAGATGCCATTACTTCTAGGAAGGTAAAATACATGTGTCTAAGCTACTTCTTTCTGAAGGAAACCTCTTTTTATATTTTTGAATAAGTTGTCAGAATTATCATGCATGTGCTTTCACTGTTTTTGACTGTGCAGAGGTGGATCAGCGAGAGGAAATGCTTGCAAGAGGTTGGGAAGGTTTAGAGAGGGCCTAAGGAGTCCCTAGCACCCTTCCAGAGAGTTCACAGAGTTTGGCTATCGAGAAACCGCTTTCGTGAGCTTCTACAGGAAGTCTACAGGGGTTCTACAAGATGTTCTGGAATTTCTACAGGATGTCTGTAATTTTCTATAGGATGTTCAGAAATGGGATTTTGGAGGATGGATGGAGAAAGAAAGATGAAGGGATGGGTAAGGAGGTGAGATAGGGGTGTAGGGAAGTTCAGGACTTGGCAGATGGAGTTTAGGAGTGGCGAGGATGGTTGGATTTGTTCGAGGAGAGGTAGAACGATGTTGCACAAAAAGGATGAAAATCAGGGCAAAGTGAACGAATGTGACAGATGCGAGGCCAAGGTTCTAAGTAGAGGTGAAGCAGGTGGGGTTGATGGAGTATGGGAAAATAAAGATGGATAACAGGTGCTTTGCAATTTGTTTTTCAAACTGGACAACCAAACACTTGGAAAATCAAAGACCTAGTTACGTTAGTCTATTTTGACCTAGATAACAGCAGAGAAATGGAACAAAAGTTTATTGCAATGGAATAACATGAAATAACTATGCAACCAAGCAATCATAACCCTACGTGTGCAATCAAAACTTATATCAAGTTCGAAAACTAAGAATCCAACACTACTATTTGCATGGTGAATCAAAGACAATGTTTTTGTTGGCAGGAATGTCACCTTTGTCCCAACTCACGACCCCGCTGAGGGAGAGGTGAGATTAGAGGTCCTTGATGGCCTTTTTTTGGAGATCTCCCCTGTTACTGATCTATCAACTAAATCTGAACATAAAAAGCCTATCTAATCATCAACCATGACCTATATAACCAGCAAGATGTTGATCTACTTAATAGGAATTAATTTGCAAAGACATAAAAACAAATAACAGTACATGAAGGAAGCCTTGGCACTTGGGTTGGGCCCAACCCCAAGAGCTGCAGGCTCCTAAAGAAACTCAGAACTGGTGCAAAACAAAGTTGCTTTCCGTTACTCAAAAATAGGCATGTTCATAAGAAAGTTATACAACAGCAACTACGAAAATGAGCTGAGAAAATAGCAGCACCCTAGTGCAAAATAAAAACAATCCAAAAAGTAAACTACGAAGGCTGAAATCCTTCCTATTTATGCCTACGAGGGGCCTCAGCATCCCTCCTTAACTCAAGGGGCTCGGTTGCTCCAACTGCCAGTAAACAGTCACTTTTCACCAAGCTGCTCGGCTGCCTTTAGGATTCGTTTTGGTGGCCTGCTGAGCTCCGAGTTGAGGGTGGATATTTTGAGGAAGGGACATTTAATGCAAGAGACATCTTCCCTACGAATCCTCACCCTTGTTCCTTCATGCTTGGCTGTCATTTAGCTCATAATTGCTTGGCTTTGTTCCAAAATTTGTCCAAAAACCTGAAATAACCACGTATTAGCCTTCTTGGTAAAGTGACCACCCTGATTCGTTCAATTAACATAAACATACTCAAAAAACATGCATAAACTATGAAAAATGGTGGATTGATCAAGAACAATCAGGAAAAATGAGCCCAATAAGTTACCGAATTCCGGGGCTCATCAAATACTACGGAGTAACCTGAGGTTTATCATGAAGGCTTTCTTCACTTTCAGATTCACTCAAAAGAGGGATCTAATCAGTCTCTATGAAAGCCTTTGAATCTTGTCCATGATATGTCTTTCTGGTATCTACTCTATATCTCTTTCCACTTCACGTTGTTCCGATCTCTTGCTCAGATTTATTCTCTTCTTCCAAACATAAGTAAACTAGCAATCTGATTACATATGTAAAACTCCATGTTCACACAGAAGCATCTTAATCGAAAGTTTCAGAGATTTTAAATACTTACCTAGAGGTCCCTTGAAGAATTGTCATTTTGCTTCGATATAGGACACTGTCGAGTCCACTGCAAACTTAGTAATGAATCCTCCCAGGATACTATCAATCCAGAAATCGACAACCCTTGAAATTCTATTGTCAGTGCTCTTGAGTTGCTGTATCAGCTTAGGAGTCCACATCGTAGGTTAGTCACCTTTAAAACAGTTCTTTCTTTTGGCCAACCTCGATATCCACTCGTACAACTCGACATGAAATGAAGTGAAGAAAATTTTGTATTGGTTTGTAAAAATATACATCTGTAACGAAGGTTTCGCTGTCAGACGAGGGTTTTTTTTCTTGATTTGCAAATTCTTGCTCTTTTAGTTTTATCCAGTCTTGAATTTATTTCTTTGACGAGTGCCACATCCACATATCCTTCAAACAAATCCTGGTCCCAACAATGGAACCATTTTTTGGGTTGGTTTGGGTTGACCCAGGTTTGATCTATACTGCGCACCAACAAAACCCTCAATCATTGTCCCTTTCGGGAATGAATTGTAAGCAAATCACAGTCTCACTTGAAGTGACTATGGGAGGATGCAGAACCAGGTTTCTGTAGCCTTGAAGGATGTGGAGATGTGGTATTATTATGTTCTTTTATTCTTATCATTTATAAATCACTTCGCCACATTAGATTGAACATTTAAACATGTCATATAAAATCATAAACCATCACTTTGCTAAAATAACATGCAACTATAATAACTCAACTCTACAATAGATAATAAGAAAATATACACATGAAGACACCAAATTACCGTGGTTGACCCTAATGTGGGGCTTCGTCCACAAGAACTGTTGCTTAATATAACAAATCTTTGTACAACAAACAATTCTTGGCATGCGCACTAAGTTGCAGGTTGTTTACGCACTCAACTACAGACTCAAGTCTCTTCACACTTAGTTCCAGAGCCTCTCCTTCGCTACAAAACTACATATCACAATAATACAACCATAACACTAATCTGGATTCAAAGATAGATATGATGATTTTCTTATTATTATTTTCCCTATATACACTATTACATAGGAGGCTTACATCATTACAATACCATGGTCCAAATACCACGGGGTCCCTAAACAAGCAACTATGGCCCAAAACCCAATGTTCTTTTACAAAATCATGTATTTTACAAAAGGCGAAGCTTCGACCCACCTCAAGCCCTTACACCGTGCAGTACATCTAATTATGCTCCAATGCGCAATCCAATCAACAAAAAATATTTAAATAGATTTATAATTTTTAAATTGTTTTTTAATTATTATTGTTTATTTTTTTTTTATTTTGTATTACATTTTTCACTTAGGAAAGACTTGAAAGCAGGACTAATACATTTTTACATGCTTGTATAGGGGGACCAACACAACTTTATATGTTTGATTAAAAAATATTTGTCAATAAGATTTTAACCAATCAACTATAAAGAAAGATCTGTCTATAATTACTATGATTCAAATCTTCATCTTGTCTTAACCACACTAATTAATTAATTAGTTTGAAATAAGTTAATGTGATTTAATATTGATTTTTTTCTTATAATATAAATATAATCACAAAACTTAAACTCAATAATTTTAAAAATAAATAATTATAAATTTATTTTTTTCTCCATTTTCTGTTAAGTTTCTTCTTTCCACGACTGTTCAATCTTGACCACACGTCCTTTGTATTCTTTTTTTCCCTTAATGAATGGCGGTATTCCACATATTTACATAATTTTTATTGTTGATAATATTTATTGTAATATGAATTATGTTTTATATAAAATTATTGGATTTAATGGTGTAAAAGGGGTAGTTTTCATAAACGAGGATGTTTTAATTTTCATTAAAATTTAATTGTGTGATACTGAAGCATTTTAAATAATGGCAGAATGTATGATTGTATTCAGAAAAATTATATTACCTTGTATTTTAATTTATATGAAAAAAAAAAATTCAAACTTCATTCATATCATTTTTCTTTTAAATCTAAAATAGATATTTTTAGTTGTTAAAAATACAATCCGTTATCCTATTCACCCAAACCTCAAACCTCACTGGATTTCTAGAATTATAATTTAAAAATAAAAATTAAAAACGTAAATAATATCTTAAATTCTCTATCCATTCAAAATTCATTACTTCATTAGCTGGCACAAATTATAATAAAAAATTAAGAACATAAATAATGTACAGAATTCTTTATTAAAATAAAATTTCGTAATTTTCAAGAAAAAAAACTCGTTTAAAACATTAAACCAAATCCTAATAATATGATTAATAGAAAAAATATTTATCTACTTGAAAACTTTTTACCATAAACAATATGTTCTTATCTGAATATATTGATATACAACATGTGAAGGGAATATAATCCCCTAACCAGAGTAGACTAGTGTTGGATTTTATTTGCGTAGATTTAGGTTTTTTAAAAAATGAAATCAAATCTATGTCCAGTTTGTCATACAACTCTCTGATTTATCTATCAAAATAGAAGGAATATTAGGTACAATGCATGGTATTATATTTAACAGTGTCAGAACTATGGAGAAGATGAGGAAGAAGATGACGAGGAGGCAGAAAAAGGATTTATTATTCCGAGGGGAACAATGTCTTGAAGGAGGCCATCTGCACGCCCACCGCCATGCTCAACTACTCCAATATCTCCACCACAGCCACCACCAAACGCGTCACGACGCCCATCAATGCCGGGCGTTTCACAGTTTTCCTGCATCTCATCCACTTGAACTTGATCTTCTGCTTCTTCTTGATGATGACGTTGATTGACAGCTACAGTTGCTGCCCAGCCTTCCACCATATCCGTCTTAAATGGATATGGTGAACCCTTTGGAACAACGGCCCCTTCGTCACCACTGTTATTGTTATAATATGCCTTGTGATCTTTGCTTGGATTCTCGTCTTTAATAATAATACTGTTACTCTCCTGAAGGCGACGAAGCAGAGTGGAATTGTTATTTGGTTGAGTGAGCTGGATCTGGGAGTAGGAATAGTGCATGTGAAGCCCCTCATAAGTAACGGTAATCGTCTCCGGGTCCTCCGCCGATCTCTCCACCTGCTTCTTGGCGAAGCATCTGGGATTTGTGCATCTGTAGTAACTTCTGCACACCAAACCATTTTGATTGTGAGATCTCCATTATAATAATGACAGAGGTTGCCAAGTTGTTGCAAACCATAATTTCTGCAGTGAAAGTTAATGGCATAAGTGGCCAAGTTCTTGCATTGAGGAAAGGAGGTGTATTTATATTAATGGAAAGGGAAAAAGTTAAATTTGATGATGGTGGTTAATGGATGATGGTGGTTAACATTCACCAAGATATGTTTTATGGGATATCTAAGAAATTAATTTAAGTTTTTTTAATATGTGATTTTTATATTTGAAGATAAGTAAAAGAAACGTTTTTATATTATCATAGTTTTGCTATTTTGATAGATCAAGAAAGTTAGTAGAAAGTTAGTAGTGTGACAGATATTTTAAAAATTAGAACCTATTTAATTATGAGTTGGGCAATTCAAAAGAAAGTGCTTTTCATCTTCTCATAACTTTGAGAGTAGACCCAAGCCCAACTTCCCTATTAAATTAGTAAAAGAGTTAATTCTAAAATAACTTGCAGTAAGTAAAGTTCAATGTTATCAAACAATACATTTCAACTTCCAAAATAAATAAAACATCTCAGATCTAAAATGTATTGCAGCCAATACAATATTGCTAGATACTTATTAATGGTAAAAAGAAGTGTGCCAGAACATCAACTCAAAAAACAATATCAGAAAAACGAAAAACTCTCTAAACCTAGACTGTATTTTTTTCTTATTTTTCTTGATACTAATAGATCAGTATTATAAATATTTATAGATAATATTTAAAATGGATATAACTCACAAAACTTTTCTTATCCTTCCTGATACTTATAGATCAGTGGTTAAAATGGATATATGCTGACAAAACAATCTACTGTGAATGATCACAATACCTGGGATGAGGACTGTTTTTGATGGCCTTCTGGCCATACTTTCTCCATTTGTATCCATCATCTATGTTGGTCCCTGGACATTTTATCTTGAGAGAATACTTGGACTCGCTTTTAGCTCGATTCAATCTTCTGTAAAACAACTCATCTCTGGAATTACAAAAATCAAAATGTAAGTTTAACAGTGAACATCACACAGTTGATTTAAAAAACAAAATCGATAATTAATTATCATGGAAGACTCAATGAGATGAGCCGGGAGCATCTACAACAAAAAATTTCATATGGGTAAACCAAACTTTCACATGATGCAAGAAATGAATAATGGGGCTGTAACAGTGCTGGTTTGTTCAACTTTTCTTCAAACTGTGGTATGCATATATATGAGAAATAATAGTGGATTCTTGGAATGGTTTTTACTATCATACAATATTTTTCTCTTTTTATTAGCTAATTTAGCTAAACTTGCAAATGTATTGCTCCATTTTTAAAGAAAAGTCTGTCCAAAGTTTTGAAACATCCTATGATACACCGAAAATCTGCATGATATAATGTAACTATTACTTACATGGACCTTGGAAAAGCTGCCATTATCAAGTAATTCAGCTAAACCAGCAAATGTATTTTTCCATTTCTAAATTTTTCAATAATGTAATTATTAAAGAGAAGTAATTTTTGGAAATAATACTGTCTCCAAAGTTTTGAAACATCCTATGATACTGAAAATCTGCATAACATAATGTAACTATTATTTACATTCATCTGGAAAAGCTGAGATTATCAGAGGAAATGTATTGCTCCATTTCTGAACTTTTCAATAATGTAGCAGATGTATTGTTCCATTTCTAAACTTTTCAACAATGTAATTATTAAAGAGATTTTTTTTGAAATAATACTGTGTCCAAAGTTTTGAAATGTCCTATGATACACTGAAAATCTGCATAATATAATGTAACTATTACTTACATTGACCTGGAAAAGCTGCGATAAGAGCTCTGAGACATAATATCCTGTTCCCTCTTGAGCCCAGAAGTTGGTAACCAACCTTGTGACCGAAGAGCTCCAGCATAGAATGAATTAAACACCCAGGACTTAGAACTGGAATTGGAGGCCGAATCTGTGGTGGTGTCTAATGTGGCCGAGACTGCCCCAGACTGGTTCTCTCTCAATAAGGCAGATTGCACATCCATGAGAGTTGGAAATGAATGAGTATTTGTACAAGCTGAAGCAGTTTCCATTTCTTGATTCCCATTCAAAACCTTCAAATTATCTGCATTCATGGTAGATACCAATAAATTTTCTGGAGTTTCTGACTGCAGAAACCCATCCACATAACCACAATCATCACCTTGTGATGAGTGGTCGCAGGATTTGATATTAACATCAGGAAAGCTGCCTGCAACGTCCTGGTGGTCGTCATGGAGTAGCTCGCTCATGTAACTGAAATCAAAATCATCTTCTAGTATTACATTCTCTTCTGATGGAGAATCCACGCAGCTTTTCTGAGGCGAGACTGCATTGGATTTCTTCAGTATGGGGAGACTGCAACAAAAATCCCAGCAATCACTAGAGATTTCGCTTGCCTGATCATGAAGCTTTCTTTTTCCGATTCCACAAAAGCTCTGCATATTGGAATCCATGGCTAATTCATGACAGAAAAAGCTTCAGAAACCCAATGTATATCAAAATCTAGATAAGGATGATTATAGAACGTTCACACTCGTTTGATTTATAGAAGACTAAAGTTTAAACCCCCAATGATCAATCCATGGTGGGCTGGTAATGTTAATTGTGTTGTCCCCACAAAGTAAAAAGATAAAAAACGTCGATGGCGTTGACATCCGAGCAGGATCTAAGAGTTCCCGTGATACAGAGATGTGTACAATAAATAAAACGAAGGTTCGGGCGGACAAATTTCAACCCAACAAAACTTCTAATAATTTTTTAATGTCGTTTGTCCGGTTTTGGGTTGAAGTTTGAAGAGCAGTTGCATTTAAAATTTATTTAGAAGAATCGAAGAAGACAAAGGGTTGACCTGCCAGATCCCATGAGCGTACACTTTGGCCCTTGACCACCTCCATTGATTTTTTTTTCTCTTTCCTGCTGCTGTCCTCAGGCTCTCCTCCACGTTCCTCAGAGTTTGCATTATTGCGTTTTACGCTGTCATGCCTTAAGTCAGCGGGTACTTGCCAACCATTTGACGGTATTTCCCATACCGCAGTGTGATTTCGAAAGCTGTGCATTGTGAGCAGGACAACGGATTAACGATTTGTATTTTTGTGGTTAATATTTGTCTGATTTTGATTCAAAATGTTTTTATTATTATTTTTATCAGAGTTAAAAAGGCTCACAAATGGATGAAGTTTCAAAAAAACGCTATCTTTTAGTATTAAAAGTAGTACATACAGCTTATTTCAATTTCAATTTTTTCATTATAAGATTATAAAATTATTAGAATGTTCACCTTTTTCTAGCATTGCCTCTAAAAATGTTTTAATATCAGCATATTTATTTACAACACAAAGTAGAAGGTTCAAAATTGTGTTATTCCCAAATAAACCGTCTTGATATCCTACTTCTATTGGCCAGAAATCATTACAATTTTTATTTTTTTCTGAGCACAACGAAACCAGCAAAAAGTTTTTGTTTGCCTTTATGAATAGTTGATGGTGCCTACATTATTCATTATTCATGATTCCTTGAACAAAGGAAGCAAAATAAAATTTACCTGTTTTCTTTGTTATATCTTTTTTTAAAGCAAATTAGCAGTCCAATTATATTCTTTATAGATATAGTCAAATTTTACCTGCTGAAAAGTCTTTTCCAAAGTTTTGATAAAATTCATCCCATTAATTAAAATTGGTTGATTGAAATCAATTTGTCCCTTTATCCATTCTATTATGCCCTTGGCATCTCCATATATTTGTATCTGATTAATCTTTAACTATTTGGCCCTGATCAATACTCCTCATAATGCAATGATTTTTGCCCTACTATTGGTTCCTTTACCTCCCTCTCACTAGAAATGATACTGTATCAGCTTTGATGAATATAACAGCCCCACATCGACATGCTCTATTAGCACATGCACCATCAAGAAACCCACTGGATATGAATGCACCATCATGGAATATTTTTGTTATTTTCTATTTTTTTTTAAATATTTTTGTATTAAATAATTATGAGATTTTTTTTTAAATAATATATTTTTGTTTTTTAATTATAAATTTCAATAATGTAATTTGTAACATTATTAATTTTAATTTTTTTAAATATTAAATTTATTTAAAAAAACATTTTAAATAACTAAATTTTATATATTTTTCAAAAATCTAAGAACTTTTTAAAATAACCACATTCTCCTTTTTAAAATTCCACTTCTCATTTAAAAAATTGAAATTACAATTTTTTTAGGTTTATTTTTTATTATTTAATATATATTTTAATTATATAAATAAATTTAACCCGTGAGGCAAATTAATCCCCAAATCTCAAACGAACACAACCGGAAAAAAATATTTAAATAGATTTATAATTTTTAAATTGTGTCAATAATGTTTAACTAACTTCATATAAAATTGATCATAAATATTTTTTTTTGTCAGCTTTGGTGGGACTCTCCAATTTTCATGTCCATTACATACCCCACTATGGGGAAGGGTAGCCTAAGATTTGAACCCAAGACTTCCGGTTGGGTAAGACTTCATTTCCACGGCCACTGCCACTTGAGCTACTCCATGCGGACAAAATTGATCATAAATATTTATTTACTATAAATATATTTATTTAAATTAAAACATGTTTAATTTTGTTTAAATTTATATTAACAAATTGACCACACATCTATGATTTTAATAATTATTTTTATCAAAAAAACATTTACACTAGATTATTGAAATTTATTTTGAAAATAACTAAAATATAAATTATGATTATAACATGTATGGGAAGAGATATAGGGTTGATTGTGACCACTACTATAATAATTTTTACGTACTTAGGTATGCCTCTTCCATAAACACGGTAAATTAAAATGAAAACTATGATTATAACATGTACTGGAAGAGATATGGGGTTGATTGTGACCATTACCATAATAACTTTTATGTACCTAGGTATGCCCTTCCACAAACATGGTAAATTGGGAGGATTTAAACCTTAAACCTCCTAGTACATAACATTTCATTTTCACAGTCATAATTAATTCGGTTACCCCCAAAAACTTATAACATGCACATTATTATTTTGGAAAAATATTATTTAATATTAACCATTTATTATTATTATTATTATACTGGTCAGATTGTTAAAACTTAAATATTTCTCAATTTGGTTTAAAATTATGATAAAAACATATAAAATGTTTAGAGATATTTTAAAATCTAAAATAAGCCTAAAAGTTTTTTTTTGGTCAACTTCATCTATTATATTCTCACAAAACCATAATCTATTATATTCTCATAGAACCACATAGTACAAAATGTTTATCTACAACCCCCCAAGCCTCATTCTGACTAGACTTCCTGGCAAGGTGAACCGAAGTTTGGGAAAGATAAACCCATACAGTCATTATTTCCGCCAAGCTAAAGAGCCTTACAACACAAAAATGAAACAAAAAGAGTCCACATACGAACAACAAAATATCAAGGGGGAGGATGGTGAGGAACTCCAGGAGGTGTAGCAATATATCCAGCCCATTCATGAATGTGGAAGTCGATGTGTTCAACTCAGTTTTCCAGATCACGAAGACGTTCATTGGTTCGACATTGGCTTTTGTGAAGATTGTCCAGCTATTCCAGGATCTAGTTTTGGCTGAATTGAATGTCATTCATGTAAGTTGCCAATTTGTTATGGTCCTCATACATGTGTTCTCTAAGAATGTCCATGTTTGCCTGAAATTCTTCTAAGTTGCTCTGCAATGGACTCCAAGGAAGTTGGAGCATCCACTTGTCCCGGGGAACGATTTGGAGCATGAGCCACCTCACCTTCACAATCCTCCCTACTGAATTACCTGAAGATGAACTCTGATTGTTGGCCATATGACTTGCAAAGACATGATGGCCACCCCCACGACGTGGCCTCCCTCGTTGGCACAACATTTCCACTAGACAATAGTAGTTTATGAACTTGAGCCGAGAGGGAGCCCCAAGTAGCCTATCTGAACAAAGGAAACAATGCCAACCTGAGGCATAGTGGGGCCAACCTCGCCTCAGAGCACTAGACCCCCAAGAGAAAGAAACCCTGAACAAAGATGCAGAGGTCCCATATGAAACTAACCCAATGAGATAGACACCTTTCGTAAATAAAATGATGAACTTCTAGGTTCTTGTGTTTATCACCCACCTAGTCAGAGAGCCTACCCACAAGGAACTGACCCCAGACCAACGATAACACAAAGAGAACAAGGGGCGATATAGAGAATTAAGCACATACAAACCCAAAACAATGAAAAAAATGGTCATGAGATCGAGACCAAGATAAAGAAGATAAAAATGCGAGAGCAAAGACAAAATCAAACTAGAAACAAGACACCATCCAGGGCATGAGCAAGTGAGACCCCCTGACCCAAACACTTGAAAACCCATTTGGGTGAATTACCAATGCCACCCACCAGGGCCACATTCCACATTGCGTATCACAAACTAAAAATATCCTAGAATTCAACCACTTCACAAATTAAGAACCAACCGGGGACCCAAAAACAAGACAAAGGGGTTACCTTCAATAGACAGAGGTCAAGGCTAGCCTGAAACACACAATCAAGATTGACTATAATGCTCCTGAATTCCCAGCCAGGCTCGCTACAGTGAAGAAGTTCACCTCTCAAATTTGTGCCAGGGTCCCAAGTGCTGATCTGAAAAGCAATGTTGAGCCACACTACTGCGAGATGACCGACCACTACGCTTCGCCAATTGAGCCAACACCTAGGCAAACACACATGGTTCCCATCAATGGTCTTACTGCTCTCCCTACGCCCAACACTCATCACCCAAGTTCCAACAGTTAATTCCTTACCTAGAGCAACATTTAACATTTGATAACTTGCTTCTGGAGAAGTCGAATGGTAATGGTACTATCATCTTAACCCACACTTGTACTATCATCTTAACCCACACTTAATTCCCCACATGTCAGCCACATATGATGACGGGACAACCCTATGTTTTCCCACACCCATCTATAGAATGAGTTTAAAAAATTATATATATATATTATTAACTCAAAAAAAATCATATTCTTAATAGAATTATATTTTTAATAAAATCTATATATATTTAAGAATAATTTTTAATAAAATTCTATATACAAATAAATATATGAGAAAAAATACTATTTAACCTTTTTTTTTACTTGTTCATCTACACTTAAAATATTTATTGGACAACATACTGAGAGCTTTCTGGAATTTCTCCCTACTTTCTTACTTTATACAAAATTTATCATTCTAATTTTATGAAAATTTTGATATTAACTTTATGAAAACTTTGATGGATATCATATTAGGTTTAAATTCTCAAATGTTTTGTTTTGTAATTATGGCTATAAGTGAATTTATTTTAAAGTATAACTTTTTTTTGTAATTAAAGTTATAAGTGAATTTATTTTAAAGTATAATTACTAGTATTATTATATGGATAGTAGAGATTTAACCTCCATGAAATATGTTGGAATAGTCATAATAATAGTGATACATAATGACTTTAGAATTTATCTTTAAGTTAGTTATATTCTTTTAAATAATTTATCTCAAATTAATCAATAAAAATAAATGTCCTATCAATATGTCATATCGGGCATGTGATATTGATAAACCATGGTATTGGCCCATGGTATCCTAACAAAAGCTATTTACAAGTTAAGAATTTTGATAGTAAAATTGAGGAGAATTTTCATGGTGAAAAATATTGTTATATGTTTTTTAAAATGTATATCGTTTAATGAATATTTAATTAATTTTTATATTAACACATATATTGATGATAATAATTTAAAATAAAATTATAATTTAGTTGATTTTTATGATTTTTTTTTAAATTTGGGTAATGTGAAATGTATTATAAGATAAATGTATTGTCTATTAAAGCCATAAATTTGTGGGGAAATTAATTTTGTCAAACATTTTTTTTTCAAAAAATCCGATTATAAGAGTGTTTGAATTTGTTTTTGACGATGAAAATTGATTAACATCATCAAAAACTTGGTGTGCACCCAAAATCCTAAAATTTAACTCTAACCAAAATTTTTATAAAATTTTAACCCAAAAAAATTATTATTTTAAAACCTCTATCTAGATTTTTCTTTATTTACTATATATATGAGTATATAACCCATCATCTTGCTTCATAAAGGTTAAATCCATCCCTGTAATAGTAATGTGGAAAAAACAAAAGCAAAACGTTAAGCCATTATCATTTCCCAATTATTTATACCTTAATTCCCTCGTAGGTAAGGAGCATTGGAATCTTTGAAATTTAGACTTACCAACCCCCACTTATCTCAGAAACCTGCTTCCATGCCGTAAGGTTTTGGGACTCTTTCAATTTATTCTGACTATAGAAAAGCTCGAAACCCAGCTGGTTGATTGGATCCATAATGATCTATCTCGCCTAGCGTTTGAAAAGGTACAATGGAAATTATAAAAATCTGTTTCACCAGCAAGGTGCATTCTGTGTAGTACGTACTGAATAGAGAAGGGCAATTTAAACGAGGTAACAGGTCCAAAAAAAACCAGGTGACAGGTCAAAACTTTGGGAAGAAAAGAGAATGAACGTTAATAATATGGATACATTGAATTCAGAGTCAAATAGAAAACAATGTGAATTGGGAATACAGACGACCACATTAAAGAGAAGAGGACAGACAGTGGACGTACCGCTTTGTATTTTTGCTGGTCTGAATTACGTGAGAGCTGTTGGTGTCTGGACTCTAATTTGATGGACTACCTACCATACATTCACGTGCATGATATGGACAGTGGGGGAGAAAATTATGTAGTCAGAGAGTAACAGAGGACCATTCACAATCCACGTCGTCTTTGCAAAGTCAACGTTAATGTGTCTGTATCATCATAAATTTTTACACAGATTTTTGGGGGTTTAAATCTGGATCAGTATAACAGTGAAAAGGTGATTCTGATTGCCACAAAAAAGCAGACTGCTGCTTCTGAACTTCTGAGTGTTCTGGAAACAAAAAAGTTTCAGAGGCTGTAAATGTCGGCTCATTTCCCAATGAATATTTGGCTACTTGTTGTAATAGTAAAAACAATGGGAATGTAGTCTTCCACTGTTCATAATATACTAATATGCTCTTCAAGGTAAACTAATCAATGGTATATAAGTTGGGATAATTATTGTTGCGGAGATTGGTTTTTTGTTTTGGAAATTAGGAAAATTTAAGTAATATTTTGATAAATTTTGATAGAGATTTTTGTAAATTTAAGTTGCAGTTGTTAAATTTTTAGATTTTAAGTTTTTGTAAATCTATAATTGTTAAGATTTTAAGTTTTTGTAAATCTAGATTATAATTGTTAAATTTTAAAATTTTAAGTATTCTAATTTTCTTTTATGATGTTGAAACTAGTTCCACCAACAAAATTATACCATTTAAAGAATTGAGATTGAAATTTTATTCTAAATATAATTTATCAATTTATTATAATGTTGAAGTAATGAGATTGAAGAGAATATTGTATTATTAAATATGTGGTATGATTTTATATATTAGTTTCTCATATTTTCTAAATGTTTGAGATTATTAATGTACTTTTGTTTTAATAATATTTATATATAGTTATATCTAATTTTAATTAAATGTAAATGAATAATAATCAATTAGTTTGGATTTGTCATTGTCTTTTTATTGTGTCTTTGTTCTACACATTGTTTTTGTAAATTTCACCTATATACATAAATGAATTAAGAAAAATAAGAATATAGATAATATCTTCAAAGAATGCATGTTCTTGCTTATGATTAAGTAATTTAATGTTGATATCTAAACATAATCATGCCTATGAAAACTAATTTATAAGATAATAGCATTATATATTCCATGTAGGGGTTTGTCTATCAGTATAATGTATTAAGTTGAGTAGAATCTACATAATATTAGATTGAGTAGATATTGATTCTTTTTTCTTCTAAAGTAGGAATAAATCTACAATAGTTAAGGCTACTAGCTTAGCCTTTATTATACAATCTTGAGATTTTGATGTGTAACCGCATCATTATTTATAGACAAAACTTGGCCATCTAAAATAATCGATTAGTGACTTGTAAGGGGGTAAAGTTACACTCTTGTGAGACATCTCTAGGTCTTGAGTCATTAACATGTTTCCTTATGTAAAAGGAAAACCAACTCTTACAAAATCAAATTTAATTTAAGGTCATACTCTTAGAACAAACAACACTTATATGCTAGATAATACTTACAAGAAATTCAATGTCTCATAATGTCATGATTGAGGTCATGTGCTTACAAGTAGCATCTAGCCCAATTTTGTAAATGAAATTATATACTACCCTAATTACAGTTTAACCTCTTACTCATGAAGTCTATTTCGTTGAGATCTATCATTAAAATAAAGACCCAACCAACTCCCCCAATAAATCTCTCTAAGAAATTATTTAATAGTACTTTATTTGTATTTTTCTTTTTTGGTAATTTAACTACTCATATATTAATTAGTATACTTAAAAGGTACATTACTCCTGAGCTATATGTCAGGAATTGAATATAGTGCCTGCTCTAGTTGACTAACATTGATATGAAATTAACATTGATTTAGCCTTAGCGCTCACACATTATTCTTTGAAGACCTCAGGTTGTGGATCCAGACACTTGACTCTACTATTAGTGGATGTGATGGTTATGTTTGTTTCCTAGTTGATACTATGGTGATGATAACATTAATGTATGTATGTTCTATAATGATATTATGATGATGATAACATTGATGGATATGTATGTTCTCTATTGATGTTATGTTGATGATAGCATTGATGGATATGTATGTTCTCTATTGATGTTATGATGATGATAACTTTTATGGATATGTATGTTTTCTATTGATTTTATGATGATGAAAACTTTGATGGATACGTATATTTCCTACTGATGTTATGATGATGATAGTTGTGAGGGGTATGTTTCTTATGTTGGCAACTTACATTAGTTTTAGTTCACGATGAACAACTGAATGACTAGGTCATGTTGATGATTCTATTATGACAATGACTAATAGTGAGAAACTTTGTTATTGGTGATTATTGAGTATGACAGGAAACCACCAGAGGAACTCACATGTGATGAGTCAATGACATATGGTTTGATGGAAATGGCTACTTTCTCTTTGAAATTTTAAAGTTCAGTTTGAATCTTTCTATAAATTCTAATGGCATGCTAGTGGTTTCAAGCACATGTTAGTTTCTTAGCCGAATGACTCACACATAGGTGATAGGGCTACAAAAATGGATGGAACTACATAGGAGGGGTGGGACAATGTCCTTGATTTCACCCACTAGAAATCCCACCATGACTTGGGTTGGAAGGGCTAGGACACCTTCGCCTTGAAGATCAAGATGTCATGGGGGCAAGTCTCAAATTAGATTGCTCGTGAGGATTTATTTGGGGGTGTGTATTAAGTTAGATTCCTTGATAACCAACATTATTAGTCTCCCTATAGTAGGTAACACAAGAGATGATAGTGGTCTCTGTCGTTGCACCTACATTTTCCCCTCGTTACCACTGGATGCTTGAAGGGAAAGCGATGTGGCACCCTTGGAACTTCAAGGGAATTTCTTGAAGGGCACAATCGGCTTGGTGCCCTTGACATCATACGTAAACTGTTAGGCGTAGCACCCTTGGAACTTTGAAGGGAATTTCTTGAAGGGAGAAACCAACTTGGCACCCTTGGCATAAAAAAGAAACTAATAAATATAATCAAGATACTAAAATCCTACTATTTCACTCTAGGTGGTAGATGAGGTTAGAACTAAGGAAATTAAATCAAGAACAAACTTGGGGTAAAAGGAGAATAGGAAGAGTTAAAAACATGGTACATTGAAAGCTCTACCCTTCCCATGTCAGAAAATATTAGGTAGATAATGTACATAAGTATTTTAATCAGGTAAAAGGGGGTAGAGGGACATAGAGTTAAAAAATAATATAAAAAAATAATAAATTTTATTTAGAGAAGAGGGTGGTGAATTAAAATAAAGATTAATAAATTAAAATTAGAGAAATTCAAAGAACCTCCATGTGGCAAGAGCCAACATAAGAATATCCATCTAAGAAGCAAATTGAGTTAGATTAGGAGGTAGTTAGAGTACCAAATCTAATACTTATTAGTTGAATTCATTAAGGAACACAAATTAAGGAGCACAAAAAGGGGGATTAAGAGACAACTAGGAGAAGAAATAGGGAGCCTTGTTGGGGTGAGGAAAAATATTATCTTTGAATTAAAATTTAAGTAAATAATTTTGGAGAATATTGGTGAGACGATGACACATGGGTGCGTGAATAATCAAAATTTTGGAATAATGAAAATAATTAATTATGCATGAATTATCAAGGGTCACCTGTGAAGCCTCCTATAAAAGAAGGGGCAAGCCATGGGAGAAGGAATTTTTTGCTTACCCTATTGTTAGATGGTTGAGATTATGTCTTTTTGAGTCGCTAAAAGCTATAGTTGAGTTTGGTGAGATAGAGGACTTTAGGGAGGGGACTCTTGAACCAAGGAGTGTGCACCTCTATCAACTAGCACACTTCCTCCATCGTACAACCCCATTGCAATTCGTGCGTTTACGGGGAAGAAGAGTACCCAAGGAGTAGGTTGGGAGGTCAACTGGTGGGTCACTACATTCGATCAAAGCACATTAAAATTCACACTTGGAGGCAGACGACAACAAGGGAGCACAAGTAGCGACAATGCCAAGATCGAATCTCCTCTCTGGGTGAATGGTACCTGTGGTATTTATGATTTATGTTTTATTATTTTGTTGTGCCTATAGTTAATAGAATGTAAAACAAATGATATGTGGAATGTATTATAATCCATGAATGTTGATGTAATGCTTTAACATCTCTAAGTTTCCAATTTTTATCTACTTATGGTTGTATTCCTAATTTATCTGCATAATTAAAAAAATATATAGTATAAGAATGACCCCTACATTGAAAATTTTGTTTGTTTTGGTTTCTAATAATAATAAATGTCATCATAACATTAGTATATATTTTTAATATGTGATCTACATATAAAAATAGGACGACAATAAAAGTTGTGTTACTTTTTTTTAATGTTTCCACATTTCGTGTGCAAAATGTAAACAATCTACTTTTTCTTTCTCCCCATGACTAAGCTCTTACATTCTCTTATTGTTGCAATTGGTGCAAAGTGCATAGCCGAAATTTCGAATTGTTTTCCCTTATCTAAAATTTCATTTTGCATTATCCATGTAGAATGAGGATTGTAGAAAGTCTTGTTGCTTTTCTTCCCATGGTTGAGTTTTAACATTTTTGGGTAACCTCATCTAGACTTATTGAGTGTGAAGTCAAATTTCCAAACTATTTTTCCCTTATTTACATCTTGACATTTTTACATTTCACCTATAGATAGAAAATGTAATATTTATCTTTCTCCTTTTATTACTCTTTCTTTTTTCACATTACCACATTTTTACATCATCGCTTGATAACTTTAAACCATATAATAAACTCCTTATTAACCTTAAAGAAAAAAATTATAATTTATTTACATTAACCCACCAACATAACTATTTTTAAAAAATTGATAATTTAAATATTATATATAAAATAGACGCATCAATTAACATGCCCAAAATAAAAAACTATATATATCAAAATACCAAACACATTTGAGTGGTAAAATAAACTTAATGTGACACTTAAAATGTGTTTCTTATGTGGATATGTGGAATAACCTAAATAATTAAGCTTATGTGTACCCTAAGTAGCTTTGACTCTATGAGAAGTCGATTGGTAATGGTGTGGATTTTACCAACATGTTTTTTCTCATTAAAAAATCTTCAGTCATATATTGTGAATATCTTAATATTCCACATCTTTGCGTAGTATATGTTCTATACGCCTTTTAAAAGAAAAATATTTTTATTTTAAAATTAAATTAATACAGTGATTTCAACTTATTAGAATTAAGTCAACATTCTAATTCTTTTTTATTTTTTATTTTTATAATTGCAAAGTGAAAGTGGAATAAGATTAGGAAGGGTTTTTAATTATAGTTGTTATTAAATTGAATTTTAATTGTTATATGGTCTATTGGAACTTGTAACTAGGTTTGAATTTTTTTTATTTTTTATTTTTAATTCCAAAGTGAAAGTGGAATAAGATTAGGAAGAGTTTTTAATTATAGTTGTTATTAAATTGAATTTTAATTGTTATATAGTTTATTGGAACTTGGAACTAGGTTTGAAATTTTTAATGAAACGCGTTTAGTGAGATATTTGATTGATGAATTTTTCTAAAATAAATGTTAAATTGTGAGTTTTTATTGTTATATAATTTATTGGAAGTTGAAATATATGGTTTAATTTTCCCAAAAAAGAGTTTAGTGGAATAGTAAATGTTAAATTGTAGCATAATTGTTTTTGATAGGGAATCTATTATAATTTGGAAGTTTATGATGAGATATGAGTTTTCATGTAATTATTAAAGATATAAGGTAATTTGTAGCATAACTCTTCTTAGATATTGCATGTATTTAATTCTAGACAAAGGAATATACTAGTTCATTTCATTTGGACAAAAAATATTGAAAGTTTTGTGAAGATAGATGAGACAAATGAAGGTACATTTCTCACATGGATACCATGTAAATTTAAGTCATATTGAGCCACTCTTAGTTTATCTTGATTTTTCCATAGATACATAAAAGTCAAATAGATTAACGTGAAGTCCTTCTTAAATCACTATTAAAATTATAAAAAAATAAAATAATAAAATGCAAAAATATATTAAACTAAAATTTTTAGGATTAAATTACTTCACAAAACATTAGCAAAAAAATATTAATATAAACAAAATCTTTTAAGAATTTTTACTATTTTTTCATTTCGGAATATCTTAACCATAAATTAAACATTTAATAAAATGATTATGTCTCTTCATACTCTATGTTAAAGAAATATATGCCATAATATTAATTATTTTGATAAAAAGCTCATGTCTCTTTATATTCTATGTTAAAGGAAAATATGCCATGATGTTAATTATTTGAAGGAAAATATGCCATCATTTTAATTATTTTAAGTAATTAATGAGTTAGGTTTTAAGAAAATGTATATTATTATACTTTACAGGGTTGTTAATTCTAAGTTTTTTATTTTGTTTAATTGTTATGTAATATAAAATAAGTATTAAAATATTTATCTTATAATCAAGAAAAAAATTAATTAAATTAAATTATAATTAATTATATATATATATATATATATATATATATATATATATTATAATATATATATATATCACGATTTTTAATTATGGAGATTCACTCCAACTTTACTATAGAGATTTTTAATTTTTAAATAATTTTTTTATTAATACTATGTCTTAACCACATACCCAAAAAACTATAATCATTTCATAATCAAATTATATATATATATATATTAATATAATATATATATATATATATATATATATATATATGATATATAATAAAAAATAAATTTCAACCCTCTAATCTTAACTATTATTAACAATATTACATAAATATTTATAAAAATTTAATATTTACTATCCAAATATTAATTATTAATAATTAACAAAAGTTCTAATTTTTTTATTCAAAGATAAATACATCTATCATCATCAATAAATTATTATTTTTAACTAATTATTACATATAAATTATATATAATATCATAAATGATCCAAAAATAATTCATAACCTATAACCTCAAGATCAAGGGAAATATTCCCTGTCCTATCCTCTTGATCAAAGCACACCTGTCCCCCATTGAAAGTACGATTATGTTTAGATATCTGGTGTATAAGAAGAATCTTTACAACATGGAATCCAAGAGGCTCCCAAAAATTGCTTCTAACTTTAGTCAAAACCCCCACCTGTGCCTCAAGTGTGGGTGGCATAAGGATGCCCAGTTTTGGCTCAACCTTTGGGGGATTAAGAAGGAGATCATCCGATGGAAGCAAGCATAGCATCAAAGATACTATTACCTCCAATTTTAAGGACAAGATGTGGGATGGTAAGGAGCTGGAGGGTAAAAATAAGTTAAGATAATATAAGGTGATCAATCCCACCCTTGATAACCCAAATTATCTCTCTATGTTGACCAACACTAAGAAGAAAATGAACCTCACTAGGATAGGAGCTAATTCCAATGAGCTTCGAAGTGAGACTGGACGGTGGTCTACTCCCAAGATTCCTTGGGATGATAGAATCGGTCAGATTTGTGATACTAAGAAGGTGGAAGATGAAAATCACTTCTTTTTAGCCCACTCGACTCTTGCGCACGTCCGCTCTCAATTCCCTATCATCAACCACAACTCCAATCTTCTTGACTTATTAATCCAACCCAACTATAGTGATCTTGGAGCGCTTCTTTCCCTTCTCCTTGATCACAAAAACAAGATTTTGAAGAATGACAATTAGACTTTTTTTTTAGGTTCGATAGACCACATTAGTCTTAGTGGACGATCATCATCATCTATTTTTATTTGTTTTTAATAAAATAAGAAAAACTTTTAAATATATTAGAATCTAATCTTTTACAACTACTTACTTTCAATTTATTTTCTTATCTCTTTCCCTTACGTACCACTTTGTTGTACATTTGTACAATCTACTTTATGAAAGCTACACAGGGTTGGTATTATTTATTTTATTTAATTTAAATCTAAATTGTTGTTACTGAATTTTTTATTTTTCATTATTGTTATTATTTTTTATTTTCTCTCTTTTTATTACACTAGTTTATAGTAGGTTATATTGTAATCATTGTATTATATATATATGTTTTAAAAAAAACCTATTAAACTAAATATTTTGAAAAATAAAAAATAAATTTTGAAATTTGAATTTCTATTTTCTTATTGGCTCATATAGATGAAATGACTAATTTTATGGGGTTATACATAGAATTGTAAGAAACAAAATTTATTTTAAAAAAATCTATATGCCACCAAATGTCATAATAGTACACAGATCAAATCCCAATATTTATGAAAACTTAATTGTTTATAAAAAATAAAAATAAAAAATTATATGCCACCAAGTGTCATAATAGTATGCACATCAAATTTCAATATTTATGAAAAATAGTGCACACCTCAAATCTTAATATTTATGAAAATTTCATTTCTAAGTAAGTGTGTCAAATTCATGTTTGACTTTTAATTAATGCGTAACTTTTGAAAATAATTTACTAATTTACAATGTTTATTCAAATTTTTGAAAATTTTTAATAATCATATTTTATTTTATGATATTATTTTTTGGTGACACACACACACACACAATGTGAAATTACTTTATATATATTCATTTTTATATATGATATTAACATATATAATCTATTTAATATAAGAAAAACATCTAAAATTATTAAGTCACTATTTAAATAAAATACTCCTAAGTTATAATGAGAAATCTTTAATAAAATATCTTTTAAGCCTTACTACTAAGACTCCAATACTATTGCAACAAGTATAAAAAATATAACAAAAACATTTGTGATTTTTTATCACTTCCTATATCAATATAAAGATATTTTTGTAAATATAATCTAAGTTCTCTTGTCTTAATCTCTTGCTGCATTTGAGTCCTCCCAATAATTACAACTCTAAATAGATGATCAATATATGTTATAAATTATATATTATATATATATATATATATATATATTATAGTTATATATATATATATATATTATATAATAAACATTTTCGTTATAAATGATTCTAATGGAACTGATATTATAGTCTTAATTTTACCATTTATTGCGTACCTAATCTCTTAATACTTCCAAAGTGTCTCAATATTTTCTATTGTTTTTTCATAAAAATATAAAATGCCTAAAGCATAACTATTTCTTTACTAACAACATATTTGAAAATAATATAATGTATTGATAAGAAAAAACAATCTCTCCTCCATTATAAATCTTTATCACTCTTGGTATGCCCATAAGTCAATATATCTTTTCATAATTAATTATATGTTCCTTTAATATTATATAATGTTTTTCTTTCAAACATTTTTACCCACCTTTATTAGCTAGCTTGATTTTGTGATATTAAATATTTTTTCTTTCAAACATTTTTACGTGCTTTTTATAGCTAGCTTGATTTTATGGGCAATTTGTGTAGGAGTCATATAAGACCTTGAAATATCAAGTTGTCAAATACACGTAAATACTTATATGCATTTGCAAATGCATTAGTTATTTAAGAATATAGACAACAAACAAAAGCCAATTGATGTCATTTGTTGTGTAAATTGTTGTTATAAATGATTTTAATGCAAAATAGAAATTTCATTGTCTTAACTAAACACTTATTGAATCTTAACTTTGTGAATTCAACTATAAAAATCTATCTATTCAAAAAGTTTAACAATTTTATGTGTTTTAATATTTGGAAAATTTGTTTTAATATTATAAAGTAGAAACCTAAATTCAAAAGTTGAATAAGATAAATTATTATAATGACGCTTACAAAATGGAACCTTGCAAATCATACGTTTTAATAATTAAAAAAAATTAAGATCTTTGTGCATTGAGTGCGAGGGAAATTTTTATATTTTCTATTATCCATTACTTTTTGATAAGAAGCAGTATATTTCTATTATCAATTACTTTTTGTATAAGAAACAAATACGTTACAGACTAATTATTTTTTATTTTTTATTAATTTATTTTTTTTTTTTTAATATAAAATATATATATTTTTTAATTAATGAAAAAACTATGTATTTTATGGTTAATACCAAAGTCAAAGTACCCTCCTGTGTGGTACTAAATTCTATTAAAAGAACATGCTTAATTTACTTTATCAAAAATATTACTTAATTGTAAATACGGATATTTAATTATTTTAATACCTATTTTGGTATATTGATAAATAATCTGAGTATAGTGGATTGGCTCAACCGCTTGAGTGCTTTAATCTGCTTGCAGGAGGTTGCAGAGTAGATTCCAAAGCATTGACAAATTTACTCTAAATGCCATATACCATATTCAAGTAAATGCTTAGGGTTTCCCACAAGGTTTTTCTTAAAAAAACTAACTAATTGAAATAGAGATTTTAATTATATGGAAGTATGATTTTCTAATTATTGCGAGAGCATTGGATGAGAAAGTGCTAAAATTTTAGCAAAGAATTATTAATCATTTTAAATTGATTTATCATTAGAAGATTAGAAACGTAAGTGAGGAATGTAGTAATTCTCATGAGTGAGCATGTTTTTAATATATTTTATTAAGTGATTCTTGTTGGATGATTAGCCACCCTCCTTGCTAGATCTGAAGTACTACAAAGAATGGTTTGTTATGCTAAGAGCATACTAATGGCCTTTGTATGGTTTGTTATGCTAAGAGCATACTAATGGCCTTGAAGCTTGACACCCTACTCAAGAAAAAAGACAATAACTTTCATAAAGTATTTTAGTAAATAGTCATCCATTTCATGAAGAAAATACAAAATTTTCTTGAGATTGTAGCAATTTGAGATCTCATAGAGACTAAATTGCGCAACCCTAATGGAAATGCAATTACTCATGATGACGACAATCTCTTCATCAGAAAAGTCATTTCAAAGGCTATCAAATAGGGGCTATGCACAAATAAATGTCCCTAGCTCAAAATCTCCCAATCTCAATTGATATTACATAGAAAATTGTTGTTATCATTTTACAAATCTCCATTTGGTATTACATAGAAAATTATTATTATCATTTTACAATCTACCTACTCATTGTGGAAACTTTTTCAATGGAAATACAACTAATCCTAATTGCCCACCATCTTTTTTTAATTATTGACTTAAAAAATGTGCAATCAAAATCATTTGTAAGGATGGATATTGTAATTATTAACTTAAAAAATGTACAATTATAACCATTGGTAAAGATATATCTGATATTAAATACTTGTTGAACCAAGTTTAATATAAAATTAGGAAAACAATGTAATGATTGGTTTTTGTTTGGCCTTTATTCTATAATACAGATTCAATAACATAATTGTAACACCCCTCTTAATATTAACATCTCAAAAGTACAAATTTACAGTTGTATAAGTTCCATCAAAGAAAATTGAACAAAATTATAGTAAGTTACAAATTATATATATTAAATGTTTCTCTT
>APFE031131419.1:0-17098 GCA_000404065.3 Pinus taeda
TTTCTTCGAAGTAGCATACATAAAGGAAGGGTTTCTGTACATAAATGACTGATCAACTTGATCAATGCCACTGTATCTCTGCTATCTGTCAATGATGTCCTCATGTTGATCTAGGCTGAGTGATAATGTCTGAAGTAGAATTGATTGAATGATGAAGTTGAATTTGGTTAAATGTTGATTGGTTGAAAATACTATTGATGCTGCTAACTGTATGAGGGTTTTGTAATCTAACAAAATATTTCAGAATAACTCTGGTTAGCTCTGTGTCTGACTCAAAATTACAATTTTTTAGTATATTGAGATCTGTACATAGGTTTCTCTACAAAAAAACACATATACATGCGGGTTGCCTTTAGTGAATTAGCGTATACATGTTGGCATATGAATGACTAGGGTTACAGTTGATTTTGTGTGTTGATGCAGTATTCTGAGTTCATTTATGTGTTTTTTTTTACAATTATCTCAATGTCTTGTTTGAATTAAGTTGGTGTTTTCTTATTAAAGTTGATATACAAGTTGTGATGTATTAAAGCAGGTGGATCCAATGTAAAAATTTATAAAACGTGGTCCACGGATGTTGCTGAGGGTTGGAGCATTCAGTGAGGAAGTTCAAGCTTCCTACCAATAGTAGATGGTAATCAAATCAGGGTTTTGGAGCTCCCTTCCAATAAGAGATTGAGAATGTGTGAAGGTTATATGCTTCAATAGGTGGGTGCTTGCATACTGGCATGAGTCTACACCAGTACAAGAATGTAAGATGTTTTTCATATTAATAAGTTTGAAGACTGAGATGACATCAACATTGGTATTTTCCCACATTGGGTTTCCACTTTAAATCCTAGAGTTCATGTGTGTTGCTTATGCGTGATACTTTATTCTGTTCTTACTGTACCTACTTACTGCTTATCAAATGCTTGATAAATCTCTTACATTCTTGTTTAAGTTTAATAGATAAAGAATTAGTTGTCTACAAGTTTACTAATCATACGCTAGTTTCTTTTACAATAGTCACATACATACACAAGTTGGGTTCAGTAAAGTCACATACATATTTCAGAAAAGAAAATTATTATTGTGAGTTTTTAAAATATTGATTCATCCCCCCTCTAAGCATTTTTCCCAACAAATCATAAATAAGCATGAGACAAGGGACACAAAATGTAGGCGATTAGCTAGGGCCAAAGCCTCTCCAACTTGAGAGGAAAACCCAAACGAATTCTTATTCTTATAGAATATTCAAGTGATGAATTCCAAGACCAAGACCCTTGACCAATATTCCTCCAAGACTAGGTCACCTTTGCCCTTAAGTCAAAGCAACGTCTTCCCTGAATTCAATTTCGACCTCAAAAACACTTTTACTGCAACTTCATCCATTCTTATTGCAATTCGGTTTACCTGCAACTTCTGCAAATTTTTGGCCCTAGCTTCAGAAACCCTAGGTCACATGAGATAATGTAGAGATCTATCCTCCTTTTCCTTCGCTATGCCTCCCTTTATTTCCTAGTGAATTCAACCTTCAAAATAGACCTTGTTGACACAAATCTTTTGACACTCTGATGTGACTGCAACTCAACCTTTTTGCAGTAGATTGAAACCCTAGATCTCTTCACACATGTGGAGAGAAGTAGTGCAAAAATGATCCCAAAAAGTTTAATCTTCTTTCCTTCTTTAATCCTCCTTTATCTCGAACCTTTTCCTCTTATTTGTTTTTGAGTGTCAAGTGTGAAGTTTTCCCATGAGAGAGGCTGAGCGCCTCCTTATATAGGCTTATTTTTCATGACTTGAGGCCAAATTTCCATTGACTCTAGGATGACATGACCTTAGTAAAGGATGATTTCTTGATTGAAGGCCAACTTGTTGGAGGTGGTTGGACTTGGTCTTGGAGGATATTTAGAATATTTACAATGACTTAATTACATATGTAACATGGCCAAATGGGTCTTCAATATATGACATTGACTCAATAGACTTGATGACCAAGCCTAGTAGCTCACAATGGGAGCTTCATCTATAAAATAAAATTCCTTGAGCATGAAACCCATGACTCAAGCATAACATTAAAAAACTATTTTTCTTATTTTCATCAATGACATAAAATCATGATTACACGTCACTATGAAGACCGAACCTAGTTACATATTTCAATGTCAAGATCAAGCTAGGGGGTGGTATTCAAGAGGGAAATGCAAGAGGACCAAGTTAGGGTTGTCAAATATCAATGTAAAACCATGCAAGCCTTTGTTGAACAAGGAAGAGAAAGTTGTAGATCACAACTTGGTCTATTCCTGCCATTATTATCACACATAAAATTCTGACAAAACTATATAGATGATTACCAAAAAATGTTATCACTACACCAAGACAAAGGTTATCCATGTCAATTAATCAACAACCTAGGAGAAATTAATAAAACATTATAAAGTGAGTTTTTATTCATTCATGCAAATTCATAGTGCCATTTTTGTGCAATCCACATGATTATACCTTCAACAACTATCCAATCGTTAGAAACCTATAGTTTGTTAATGAATGATGAGGGTAATAATAAAGATCTCATCAAAATAAAAGTACCAATTTTGGGTGATCCATAAACTACCATGGATATTACATTGAATAGTTTGTCACAATATATTTGATAACATTATACCTAAAATCAAAATCTATACTATGAGGGTTATTTTTCCTAGACTTTGCAACTATTAAGTTGTTGTTTTCATGCATGCAATATGTAAAATACATAAAATAGAGAACAAAAAAAAAAAAATCACTCACAACCATAATGACAAAAAATATGATATGGAAAACCATTATTGGAGAAAACCAAGCTAAAAGGTGAGGTTGTTTTGCTTTCTCTGTCTTTGAATAAAAAATTGATGCAAGTACAAAGAAGTGCGATATGTGGCACATGGACTACTATAGTGTAAAAACCCTCTCTATTTTGTCTCTCTCTATCCACTCTTAACTACTTTACTCATCTATGGAAAAATAAAACTTGAATAGAATGGAGCACCTTTTCCTCCTAGTGCCTAGTTATAACATAACTTGATAAACTACTAGTAGTTAAGTTTGAATTCTTCAACTCTTAACCAGAGTTCCAATATTGACTCTCCTAGAGTCTTATTCACCATGATCACATGTCTAGCCCATTTTCCATGTGTAACATGGGCTGAAATTACATCCTCTTGAAATATGGTGGTCAATTTTAATAGGTCATCTTTCTGGATGCATGAATTTCTCATATGAGCTTCAATTTAGGTGATTCTTGTGTCATTGGAAAGGTATGAGTTGTATATTTGGAATCTATGTTCGTGGTAAGGTTGGGTTGATATGAAAATTTATCATCCTTTGACACTTTGCAAGTTTTAAAAATTTCAAAATCATATGCAATCCAACATGGTAGAAAAGAAGAAGAGGAAAACAAGTGATAACGGAGTTCACCCCTCCTAGGATACATTTTCGGGCCTTTCTCCATGGCTAGGCCACTTTATTGATCTCAAAAACAAAAATACTACACTAAAAATCTTTGGCTTATAGAGTAAACGTCCTTCTAGAGTGTCACCGTTTCTCCTTCAAATAAATGTTCTCCTTCAGAGAACTATCACTCACAAGCCAACTCCCTTTTACAAAGAAATGATGGCCAAAAGAAAATGACTCTCTCACTGAATGTGGCAATAGGTCCTCGCACTCATACTGAGATAAAAAAGCAAGCACACATTCAACTGCTTCACAATGAAGTGTTGAAATGGTCTTTCTCCCTAAACATATTGAGAATAGATTGAAATATTTCTTCTTTAATGAAGAAATAGATGTTGTAGATGCATCTGGAAGGATTGAAAACCCATGTATAGGCTCTTTCCATGCTCAACAAGTTCACCATATGGCCTTAAAACAATCTCTGTTTACAACACATAAGGACTTTTCTCTGCAAATGATCCAATATACAATGCTCAAATCACAAAAATAATATTGTCAGTCTGTCCAGAACACCAAAAATCCCTTGCGTAGGCTCTTCTTAGGCTTAAACAAGATTGAAAAAGGACCAAGTTAAGCCTCTTAGAACATTTATCTGCTATCTATTCTAGAAATTGGCAACAATGGCTAACTAGGAAATGAAATTCGCCTTTGAGAAAACCACCATGCGACAAATCAGCGTGGGAACAATGGAAATTATGCCAAAAAAGGTGCATTTTGTCACCTCTTCAATCATTTTAATAACCCCTTAGCATTCATTTTCTAGCCCTGATCTAGGGAACATATTGTCCCATATGTCCAGGGGTCAGACCATGCGCCTGACACTCCTGTTCTGCGCCCTCCAGTTTGGTGTTGGTCATATGGGTTATTAGTATGACCTAGGGTCGGGCCAAAATTACCGCTCCTTTTCAAAAAATTAAAATCTCCTACCGGTGCTCTGATGTGGTCATGTGGAGAGTCATATAGCTATGGGCCATACCTCACTCTAGTTCCCTCCACCATCAACTTTGGTATTGGTCTTGTGGGTTTCATGGGACCGGGGGTTGGGCTAACCACCCACCCTGCCACACTCTGCTACCTTCGTAGTCATATGGTATGCCATGTGACTAGGGATAGGGCTGGTCGGGCAAGCCTATCGACCCGACCACTGCTCCCCCTCCCCTAAACCATACAATGGTTATATGTTAAATATGTTCGACACCCATAACATAATAATAACTAGTGTAGTGTTATGGTGGTAATTTGTTGCGTTGGCTAGCCAGAGGTCATGGGTTCAAACCCTACTAGGTTGGTCGGTCAACCAAACAAATTTTTGCATGGGCCCCGAGGGCCACATGGAGCCTTCCCATTAGGCCACATGGTGCCTCCTAATTGGCTCACTTCAAAACCAATTTGACCAATCAAAATTTGCCACCCAGCCATGTATGACCTACCATGTGGAAGCATGAGATTGGATCGTACTACACAATGTACCACCCAGTCAACTGCTGATGTTAGTGCCATGTCACCTATACAATGTTCCCAGTCAACATCCAATTCAACCCTGTAGTTGATTTTTTTGCTGTTTACCAAAAGCTTCAGAACATGATAACTTTCACATACAATGCTGGATTGAGATGATTCAAGCGTTGTTGGAATCTGAATGATGAGATCTACAATTTCACATCAGTTTTGGACAATTTAGAGCATTTTGATTTTGGAGCATATTTTGATCCCCAAGATGATACCTCCTAACTGGGAACTTTTAGACCACAGAAAATTTGTTTTTACTCAACAAGTAGAGAGTAAATATTCCTCTCTTTCCTGATCTCAATCCACCTTGATTTACTTGGATTGGTACCTTTGAGCATCATTCGAAGATATTCCACATTGCCTCCACGTGAAGTCTCGATTAAGTTGTCAAGGATTGAGTCTTCCCGCAACTCATCTAAATATTCAGGAGAAAAATATTCAATAGATGGAATCTAAACATTCTCTTCATGATCATCAATCATTGGAGGCTCATACAATCTTCACCTTGAATTCTTTCCTTGCTGATATACAACCAAGCTTGATCTTCCACTTTATACAACCAAGATTGATCTTACACTTGGAAATCATGATCAATTTGATGCTTGTGATGCCTTGCTTTGTACTTTGATTTGATTTTCTCAAGTTGCACTTCTACTCTTCGATGCACTAGCTGAATTTGTTCAATAAAATGGTCGGCTTTGACCACATCACTATGTCCATCTACTACAAAATATTTAGCAAAGATAAAATACAAAGGAGACTTTAGAAAATAAACTTACCAAGCTTCAAATGGAACTAATTACATATATGAGTGCTTAGCATGATTGTATCATGCTGGATGTAATGCAAATTCTCATCACAAAGTTTAGGATGCTTACCACAAGATCCATGAAGGAGATGCATATTTTTACAATACGTAATAAATTTGACACTCAAATTTCCATACAATTGACCCATCAACAAGTCATAATAACATCAAATGCTAAAGAAAACAATGTTTCATATAAGTCATTTATTGACAACGTCACTTTTACAAAATACCCAACTATTGGGGATATGTAACATGTGGAATACAAAATAAATGTAGTATTTAACTAGACAAATTGTCCAACCATTTCTTACCCAACCAGGCTAGAGAGTTTTCTTTTTGCGTTTCGTTTTCTTTTGGAGCTATTTTGGGGATGATTATGGCATGCCTTGCAAATTATTATGGCTTCTCTTTCTCAGGTGATTTGAATACCTGTTTGTCCTTCTTTGGATGAAGATGTGGATGCAACTTCCAACATTTTTTGATCCAATGCCCACTTTTGTTGCAATGAGTACAAAATTTTTTGTGAGCATTTCTTGGCAAAAATGTCTTTGAACTTGGAAGAGAATCTTCCTTCCTGGTCTCACTTATAATCAAAATATTCATTTTCTTGACTAATGCTTTAATTTTTTCCACCTAGCTACATAATAGTTAGGTGCATGAAAAAAAGTGCAAGGAGACACATTCTACAAAATTTTATTCAAATCATCATGTTGTTTATAGTCATATGAAGCTTATGAATAATCATGAAATTTATACCTTTTATTATTGTCCTTTGGATTATGAGTCAGGGGCGAGGAACTTTATTGATGAGGAGAACTTGACATTGTTCTTCCTTTGAAGTGATCATATCTCTTTGGATATGTTTTTCTATCAACTTCATCATCATGATATGATACTGCAACTTGTAGGATTTCTTTCTTCATGAATTTCACATTTGAAGAATTCCTTCACTTTGTAGTTTTGGAGCATTCTTCAACTTCTTCTTGAGCATATCCCAATCCTTCATGCTGAGGTTGTAGTCTCACCTCAATAGGATTAATGATTTTATGACTATGGATTCCAATAATCTTACCAATGTATCCTAGTTTAGTCAACAATTTCATACCAATACCTTTGGTATGCTTCTAAAATGATGCACAAGAAGCATTATCATTGTAAAGAGAATGAATTGAACATGAAATATTTTTTACCTCCATTTTTTTTCTTACAACTCTTGGTTCTCTTTTTGATGCTTAGACATCTCCTCCTTCTTCTCTTTTGTAGATGAAGTGGTAGATGAATATTTAAGAAAACCACTCTTATGATTTAACATATAAGTAGTGTTCTTCATCTAACAAAGGGTACAAACATAAGTCATCCCATGACCACAAATTTGTCGAGTCTTGGGGGAGACTTCAGTAGATGAGTGTTCCCTAGTTTTCTCTACAATGACATTCTGTAACATTAGGCACAATTTATTCTTATCCTCTAATGCTTTGAGCAATCTTCATAGTTCCATGTTCTCCACTTGGAGAGAATAATTCATCTCTTCCAGTTTTAGGAGCCTTACATGCTATAAAATTTCACCCATGCTTGCAATCTAGCCAAAACCTACTATGATACCAGTGATCTAAAAATCAATCGTCCTTTGAAACGTTGCAAGTTTTGAAAATTTCAGGTCTTCCAAATTTAACTTAGTTCATAACTTGATCAACCATGTATAGTTAATTTTAAACAAACTTAAATATGAAACAAAATGATATGCTATCCAACATGGTAGAAATGAATAAGAGAACAACAACGTGATAATGGAATTCACCCCTCCTGGGCTACATATCTAAGCCCCGCTCTAATAGCTAGGCCGCTTTATTGATCTCAACAACAAAAAGAGTACATTACAAATATTTGGCTCATAGAGTAAACCTCCTTCTAGAGTGGCATTGTTTCTCCTTCAGAAAATATCACTCACAAGTTGAATCAATTTTAAAAAGAAATGATTGCCAAAAGAAAAGGGCTCTCTCACTGAATGTGGCAACAGGTCCTCGTACTCCCTCCTAGAACATTTATCTGCTATATGTTCTACAAATTGGAAAAAATAGATAACCAAGCAACCAAATTTGCCTTTGAAAGAACTTCCAGGCGACAAATTACTGTATGAGTGGCAGAAATTCCATCGAAAAAAGTGTGTTTTTTTGCCTTTTTAATCACAACATTGACCCCTTAGTGCCGATTTTCTAGCCTCGCTCTTGAGCATGTGTTACACCATGTGTCCAATGGTCATGCCATGCACCTGCCCCTCTGGTTCCGCATCCTCCGGTTTAGTGTTGGTTGTATGGGTTGTTAATATGACTCGAGGTCAGGCCAAACTTCCTACCCCTTTTAAAAATTTGAAAACTCCCACAGGTGCTCCCATGGTCACTTGGAGATTCATAAGGCCATGGGAGGGACCTCACTCCAGCTCCCTTCATTGCCGACTCTGGTGTTGGTCTTGTGGGTTACACGAGACTAGGGATTAGGCTAACCACCCACCCTAACCCACTCCGCTACCACCGTAGTCATATGGTGTGCCATGTAACTGGGGCTAGAAATGGTCGGGTGAGCTCGCCAACCCAACTCCCCCACAAACTATATAACTATTATATGTTAAATATGTTTGATGCCCATAACATAACAAGAACTAGTGCGGTGGTATGGTGGTAAGTCACTGTGTTGGCTAGCTAGAATTCATGGGGTTGAAACCCACTAAGTTGGTTGACTGACCAAACAAATTTTGCATGGGCCCTGAGGGCCACATGGCGCCTCCTAATTGGCCCACTTCAAAACCAAATCGACCAATCAAAATATGCTACCCAGTCCTGTATGAACAGCTACATGGCAACAAAAGAGTAGTCTCTACTACACAATGTACCACCCAGTCAGTTGTTGACTTTAGTTCCATGTCACCTATACGACTTGCCTAGTCAGTAGCCCAGTGAACCTTGCAAGTTGACTTTTTAGTTGTTTGCCAAAAACTTCAGAATGTGATAACTTTCACATACAATGTCGGATTGAGGCAATTCAAGTGTCTTTGGAATCATGAGATATACGTTTTGTCACTGTTTTCAGATGGTTTAGATCACTTTTAGTTTTGGGCATATTTTGATCCCCTAGATCATGGGGTGAAAAGGTGTGCTCATTTACTTCCTCAAAATGGATCCTACTTTTTTTTCACATAAAGTTTTCCAAAATGAGACCACCAATAAAAATGAACTTGCATGCTCATTCCACCAAATTTTCCTCTTTAAAAGATCGATATGGATGAAAAAAAATATATTGATCCAATTTGGATCATACGTCACCATTTTTGGAGGATTTTGGTCTTCAAAATATTTTATTGACTAAGGTGAGGAAAATTTTCCTCTATCTTGTCCCTAGAGTACCATTTAGCCTTGGTTGCAAGCTCTCCTTTCAACCCAAGAATTTTCTAGTTGTGTACCTCCTCTACAAAATCATATAATTTTTCAACTCTTCTTGAGAATATGGTGCTAAATATGTATGCTCCTCTTCTTGATCTAGCATGCAAGACTCATAGAATTTTAGATTCTCTACATTAACCATTATGTAAATGTGCATGTATGGGGAAATACTGAGTTTATAGGCATTATTTCCAATCTTAAAGGTACCATAACACAAATCCTTGATTCTTTTACTAGGACCTTATAGCCTCTCCTTACTCCACCTTAATTATACTATGTCTCCCACCTTAAATGGCTTTATTTATCTATGTTTATCATGCATGCCATTATATTTTACTTGTGACTTCTACAACATTTCCTATACCTATAGATGGATTTTCCTAATATTTTGAAAAAAAATTCTACTCTTAAGGCATTCCCAATGATATCCTCCCTCACTTCTCCTTGCTTCCATATGGCACAATATCTTGTTGATTTTTCATAAGATCTTCTAAAACTGATAATTAATTCTTACGATTTCATTATTTACTCTTTTATTACATTCATATTCATCATAAATAAATTACAAAAAAGATCTCAACAATATAAACTAAATGGAAGTATGATCATAAAGGGACAACCAAATAAGAACACAAACATTTACCCTAGGAAAACCCATAGGGGGGAACCCAACAACCTTTTCCATAGAGAATTTCTTCAATTCAATAAGAGACACCCTTAGATATTCTAGTCAATCATAAGGTCAAACTGAACAAGAAAGTAGACTTGGTCAAACTTGGTCCAATTTCCTCCTAGTCAAGTCAAATAGCCACTCAAGAACCTCAACCTAATATAGTTTTCTAGGGTATAAATTGGGCCTACTTTTGCACCCAAGAATCTCAGTCCTACTACACTCCTATTTCTTGGAAAATTCAACCCTTCTATCACACATGCGAGGTCGCAACATAAATATATATACACATGTGTGAGGTCAGATATGTGTGTGTGAGAGAGAGAGAGAGAGTGAGAGAGAGAGAGAGATACTTCTTCATCTTTCTTGCCTCCTTTCCTTTGATGCCTAGAATATATCTTTCCTTTTGTGATCCAAATTGTGTTAAGGAGAGGACGTAGAGTGGGCCCTTATATATATTTATTCTAGATGAATGGGGTCCTCTTTGACTGGGATAGATTTGACTAGGAGGAGGGATGGCTTAGCTTGTTTTGAGAAAACAATTCAAATATTAAAATTTGTTTTTTTTTTTAGAAAGGACATGGATAACATGCCTTATATTTTCTCTTTTGACAAGGACATGAAGAACATGCCCTACATTTTCTCTTTTGACAAGGACATGAAGAACACACCTTATATTTATCATTGCAACATGCCTTATATTTATCATTACGCATGCACCAAGGGCTAAAAATATTTATTATGAAGACCGACCATAGCCACAAAATTCAAATCTCCTTCTTAGCTATGGAGGTATTTATAATGAGTCTATAGATTTTCTCTTGTTGAGAAATTTCTCTAAGAAAAGGTTATAACAATTTATCATTAGCATCAACATCATATAATTACCATAATCCTGTTAAGCAACTTTGACCTATGGTAAATCAAAATATCAACAAGATACCATAATTCTGGTTGGTACCTCTGACCTTTGGTGTATCCTCTCCACAATCCTTGTCGATACTCTAAACACATGGTACATCATTAGCATTAACTAGTAACCATAATTCTGGTCCATCTAACATAATATGCAAACTAGTCTTGGTTCACCATCGTTTCAATCAATATCTTTGATACATGGTGAATTTGAAAAGGCCACACTCTACATGAGTAATTCCAAACCTGATGTTATAATGAACTTGTTGTAGTGTTTTTGGAGCACAAGTGTACCAAAAACCACCCCCTTAGTAGTGGATTGTTACCTACAAAGGATCAAAATCAAAATTGGTGTTGTTAGTGGACTGACTTAAATAAACACAACATTGTAAATAATGGATACAATGAATATAAAAAAATAAACTTAAACAAAGAGGTGCATGAAAATAACAATTCTCAAATGGAGAAAACACATCAATAATATATGGAAAAATCTCCCATTATTGATTGTTGGTGGTAGAGGTTGAATACAATGAGAGTACTAGAACACTTGAAGGGAATTCCTTGAGATAGGGAGCTCAAAAATCCTCAGCAAGGATGTTTCTTTTCCTCAATCTCTTTGCAAGTTCTCCTCTCTCTCAAAAAAGTGTGAAGACTCTCCAAAGGGTGGATTGATCTTCACTCACTAAGATGTTAGATTTCTTAGAAGAAATTTGGCCAACATGCTAGTGCTCTTCAATGCCTTGGTTCAACAATGAAATGGTGGTTTTCTTACAAGCAATTTGGCCAGCATAACAATGTCTCTTCTTTTGGGTCTCGCATGACCTATTTATATAGAGTTTTTTGAATCCATTTTCCCTCTCTTGGTACATGTATGATAAAGAAACATGAGTAGGACAAGAGGATTCCATTGAGGGCTGCACTTCTCCAAGGCAACTTGAATTTGACTTTACTAGGTCGACCTCGTATCAAGAAATCAACTCCAAGTGTGTGGAGTGGTTCTAGATTGCTAAGTAACCTTTTCTGCAACTGCGCGCCTTTTTTGATGATATGCTGCGTGTGTAAGTTTATCAAAGAAATATACACGCGGCCTTAATTGATTTCATTTATAAACTTTGGACCTTAGGAGAACCTTTGAATTTTTGAATCTTTATAATGTATTCGGATGGAAAAATGTCCACTTGTGCACTCTGCTAGACACTTTTAATGTCTTATGTATTATACTAGCAGGTGTACGATTTTTTAGTGTTAATAGTTGCCCCGTGATGTATGAGGTAAGAAGCATACATATAGCCGAAATACATAATGTTTTCAATTTATTTGGAGAGTCTGATTATATTTTCGAGAGATACTATAGCTTGTTCCGGAGATGAGTAGAGAAAAATCCTTGATTGAGTATAAATGATACTCATGCCCTGGTGGAAAAACTTCAATAATGGTGTGTTCCATATGAGGCAGGCATGCCCCATGATTGTTATGATGGATAATTGGAACTGATTACAATTGGACAACAAATTATTTGTGTCCAGTCAAATTTTTGGTTGTTGACCTACTGATGGCTGATGATGAACATTTCTGACACCCTCAGGGGTGCTTTCTGGTCAAATAGGAGAAATATTATTTTCCTATGCATGTGTTGGTGAAGCACTTTGGATGGGTGCTATGGTATGCATAGATATTGGGTTGCACATACCACCCCACCTCATAATATAAGAAGCACTGTTAAATGAGGTGCTTAGTGAAGTGGGGGTCTTCAACTATGTGAACAAGCTGCAACAGTAAGTAGGACACCACCTCGACATGAATGTTTTGAGTTGATGTAAAATTGTAAAATGTCAAGGGAACCAATGAAATCACAGGGAAATAATGGTACCCAATGTGCCACCCGAGGATATCCCTATTAAGGGAGGGAGTATCCAAGGTACTACCTCTTTCCTAGAATACATTTGTTGAGTCAACAAGAAAGTGGTGCCATTTGCCCGATGTGGTGAGTCGGGAAACAGATATGAACATATTGTAATAACTTGGGTTAGATAGTCATGATAGTGAGGGATATAAATATTGGAGGATACAGATAGATATTTTAAGGTCAGACCTTGAGATGGAAACATCGACGATCAAAACATGCTTTCTGATGATCTTGGAGTCGGTAGGATTTTCCAGGATGGGTGTAAGTGATTTTTGATGGACGTGAAAAATGGGAGTGGTTTGTTGATGATTTGTGATCAAAGGTGATTAGAGACTATAGGAGTGTGAGGGCCTTGGTCGTAAAAATCAAATCTGGATGGGAGAGATTTCCTTTTTTTGAAAAAATCTTTGTACACTTGCCAAAAGAATAAGGTTTGGTTTGGATGTAATACCACGAACGTAGGTACCCCACGATGCTAGTAACCTGTGCGAAGGTGTAATGTATCTGCTGAGAGTGGGGGAACCATTGTTTGGTCTCCGTGTCGGGTGGGTGGGTGAGGTGGTACATATGGGCTATGTGATGTAGATGAATGATAGGCAAAATATAGGATGCGGAGGTGAATTCGTAAGTATTTGTGTGGGGTGCCGAGAGAATGGGGTGAATATGTAAATGAATGTAGCATAATGAGGCTAAACTTTCAAATATGTATGTAATATGGTTCTCAGGTCGAAGTGAGTGGTCATGGCTCCTTTGTGTGAAGAAGGATCGACAATGATGAAGGGAGCCATGGGGGGTGGGGTTTATTGACTGACGTGAATTCTTATCATGTACAAGTGTGAGATTGTGATAAACATGGTCAAGATGTTGGACCTTATGGCACATTTTGGAGAAATGATGTCAGGATATGAAAATATTTTTTAGGGGGAAGCCTATCATGTTGAGTGGAGATTGATACCTGGTATTTTTTTCTTATCGAGGTAATGGTTGAAGCTGACCATGTGTGATATTCCTGTAATGGATACAACAAAAAACTAAAGTGAAAGAATCGTTCAAGATATAAATATGTAATGAATGTTATGGACTTAGAGAGTTGAAGAAGTACTTGACATATCTGGTAGGTCTAAAAAATGACTTTTGGTGTTTATGGGAATGGAGGGTTCCATGATGAAGATGCTATGGGACTAAACCTTGCTTATCTTTCATTTTTGTCAATGGAGTTCCTAGTCTTCTATAATGTTCCCCTAAACATGGAAAAAAGGGTGATAAATAGGGCCGTGGGGCCTAAATATCAATCGTATGCATTGTTGAGCCGTGGAGGTCAAAGAGCTTCACTGGAGCATTTCTTGCCATTGCGATCAGACTGTGTACTCGGGATTCACATCATCAGAGATAGGTAGGATCTTGAGTCAATACCTTTGTGATTTTCAGCTTGGTAGATTAGGTAAGCCGTACAGGGGTCCCCTGTATGCCTATCTAGGGTCAATTTGAGGACCATGCAAGCGACTCTGATTGAGTCGCACGGTCTTCGTGCATAAATAGATTTATGTGCAAAGAACCTGTGTATAGAGACTATTTAGACGCGTGTTACACGCGTTTGAGTTAAGGGTTTACATGACAAGCCCTGTAGAGGGTTTTCGCGACTTTCTAAAGAGAATGTGCATCGGGCGTGCACCTTTATGGGATACAGATACACGCGTCGTGCGCCTGTTTAGGAAACATGCACGTAGTGGGGTAAAATTGGTTTTTTGCCCCCATTCTGGTTTTTTGAGGACCTGAGGCGTTCTCCTTTTTGACTTGTGGCATTCTTGGTGGCAGGATGGTCTGGAGAGAGTGAGATTGGACTCCTCTATGGAATGCTGTGACACAGGATACTGGTGTGAGGCAATAGCTCATGCGGTGGGGGTTACTAAAGTTTCTTTAGAACCCATTGATGAGGTCATAGGATAGGTTCATGTGATATCTAGTTAGTTGTTGTGATGTAGATCACCAATTGATGGTTATTTGCCATACAAACCTCCCGATACTAGCTGAGGTTGACATATATTTTGTTACCAGTTTGATGCTATGAGGGGTGGTGCTTCCTTATCCCCTTCCAGGAGGTGATGTTGGCATGAGGCTTTGAGTTGAGAAGCTCTACGGTCTAGACCCTATCTCAGATAACTACATGAAGATCATAGTAGTGGAGGATATAGCCGAGTGAACAATGTTGGCTATGATTGTTAGACTTGTGGGGTCAATGTCCCTTAACCGATGCTCGGGGCCGTAGACCTCAGCTCAGATGGGGGCATTTTTTAACTGGGCCGGACTCGTGTGGCAGGGGATAGTGTCGCAGATTTCCCTGATTCAATGATTGTAACTGAGTAGTTTTGGTTATGAGAGTGTGCTTTGCAACATACTCTATGAGATGGTGGTTATGCTTTGCCTTGTTCTTGCACGACTGATGGGACCTCCTCAGAAGATTTCAATGCGCCGTTGGGGACTGGTAATGCCTCGGGAGTGTGGAGGAGAGGTGGTCGGTATTTGACTGATGTGGTACAAAATTGGTTTGAGTCAAACCCCCAATTGATACTAGACTACCCGTACCATGGGGTTGACTTCTGAGGAGATCTGGAGATGGGGCTTCCTCCAGGTGCTGCCTAGGGGTGACCAGGTATATGATTGTTAATTTTGCATTTGTATACATATGTGTGTTTTCATGTATTCATGATTTAAAATTATATTGACACTATTCTTTGTTTACTTTCAGATGCGGGGCCACAAAGGCATCCACTGGCCATCTTGGTTGGCCATGATCCAAGGCACATGGGAGTTGCGGGGGACGAACCTATTCCTCAGAGACCCCGAGTAATGAGGTCACTGATGGCTCCTTGAGAGTGACTGGGACAACGATGTCAGATGGAGATTGGTGGGCCCTATGGAGAGGGGGCTATGGTTATAGATAGAGTAGTCCTGTAAGCTTAGGAGGCTAAGGCACGATGAGATGCTGCAGAGTAAGGGTTATAACGGTAGCGTGACTCCTAGAGATGGGTGGAGACCTTGATTGGAGTTGTGCCCCTTGAGGGATGTGCACACCTTCTAGAGGTTGTGGCTGAGATGATGATTTCCCAAGAGTGGGAGCATTAGATGAATTTGCATCGTATTGCTATGGTGACAACTACAATTGGTCCCATTTTGGCTCCTAATGCACAAATGGCGCCACTAGGGCCTTAGGGAGGTTGGTTATGTATTTCTGTTTTGGGTTGAGATGATGTATGTACTAGGGCTAGCACCCTTTTATGAGGATGATCCCTTGTATTTTGTGATGACTTATCCTTCCTAGTCATGGGCCAGTGATATTTGTACATATATATATAGTTTTGATGTATATATGAGGCATTTTTTGGCGGCTCTCAAGATGTGATATGTACGTCAATACTTCTTGGTGTATTTCTGCATTTGTGTTTATAGATGTATCTTATGTTTGTTGTTTTTATATATCTTGATGGTTATATATGTGTGATGCATGCCAGTCTAGGATTTGATTAGTGATGCAATCAATGATATGAATTTGATATCTGGGTATATGTGTAAATTTGATTTGATCAAAATGTCTAGCTGACATTTGTGCATGCATATACTTGTGAAAAATCCATGAATCACGGGCTTGGAACACCCTATTTAACTGTGATACTACGAGCTAGGAATCAAGGAATACATGGAAGTGACAGATGCCTAGGTGGTGGGAAACGGCCAGGAGGCCTATGGCGACATCATATTCTGCTTGATTTTTGGTGGCTGACGCGATACATAGCCCATTGAAGAGACAAGGTGCTCAGTTAGGAGAGTATATGGCCCATGCTGTGGTAGCGAGATTTTGCGACTATCGAGATGCACTGTCAACGAACCTGCGGTGATAAGATGGCGGAAGATCCATCTGTTTACATGAGAGGAGAGAGTGATTTTTAGAACACATCTATGGTGATATGATCATCATAAACAATAAGTCACTGTACATACATGCTTACTCAAACTTTTTATGGGTGAAAGTTTTTGAGGTAAAGACCATTGATAGGGTTTTTTTAGGAAAGTCCCATCGGGCTCTGATAATATGTATGCCCCCTTGTGGAGGAAATGTTTGATGATGTATGGGCCCTTCAAAAGGGTTTCAAATTTCTGTCGTGCCATGCACATGGTCTCTCTGAACTGGTTCAGTGCTAACCGAATAGATTGTATGAGAGACGGTGCTACTTGTTACACAGTAAAATGTCACTGCCATCATGTTAGTCTCCCTACTGTGCCATAAAACCACATTCACCTCACTTATGCTCTCTAAAATGGCTAAAAACCCTCTTTGCCTAAGTTAATTGAATCATCGCGTCTGTTTATTAAATAACCGC
>APFE031131420.1:0-11892 GCA_000404065.3 Pinus taeda
ACTCCATGATGCCATAACTAGTGGATGAACATCAAATCACAAGGAAACAAGGGTTTCCTGTACAAATGGGGGAAGTGCAGAAGGCACAAGGGTCTTCAGACCTGGTCAGGGGGAAAATCTCAGTATAATAACCTTTCTCTCTCTTCTATCCTCCTTTAGGCCTTCCCTTTGATGTCTTTTTATACCAATCCCAAAGTAGGTTTTTAGTTAGGAATTGGTTGGGAACAGTTAAACCACGGGCACTAACAGGTGATCAGAAGGTAAAACCTGCGATCTCCGCCCGAAAATAAGGAGTTTTATATTTTTTTTAAGTGTTTTAATACATATACGCAGGTTGGGTATATATGGACCCGCGTATACACGTGTTTAAGTCAGGGAAATGTCACGTCTAGGGAATAAAACACTGTTTTTTAAATTTAGGACCAGGTCTAGAAGGAGGGGTTGCCCTAGGCCATGAGTGCAGCATCAGAAACCATAATACTGAGATTTGGAGCTATAACAGTAGATGGTGGTGAATCTTGTCTATGCCTTGAAGAAGATGGAGTTGTGAAAATCAAACTCTTGGCTCTAGCTATAAACCTTCCCCTAGAATCTCTTGCTCTATGCATGTCATTTTTTATTTTTAAGTTGGGCTAATAATTCTCTTTCTAATCTGCTAGGTCGCACTGGGTGCAAGAAGAGAGCATACTTAAGAAATTATTGAACCAATAACTCTCTTTTCCGATCCTCTAGATCACACTAAGTGCAAGAGGAGAGCATACTTCAAGAAGTTATCAATTTTTCCCTTTTTATTGTTTTTCTTTTTTTTTAGGAAATTGGCTACCGAGTTACACTTCCCCGGCAACGACACCAAAATGTTTGGTCAATTTAGAGTGTCCCAAATTGTTGTATTAATTGTCAATCCGAGAGTCGTAAACTGTTGAAGTGCGGCGCACTATATGTGCAAGATAACCTATTTCTTAATTTTCTTTTGTCGTTTTTGAGTTTTTGTTTTGTTTTGGGTTTATTTCTGTTAATTCCCTAATCTGAGATGGAAATTCTAAAAGACAAGTATGATATAAATGTTCAAGGCAATGATGTCCTTTAAAATGATTTTCAAAACTTCAACTTAAAAAAAAAAGTTTTAAAACATGCAATGATGAAACTAATTCCTGAAAGAGAGTGAAAATGTGCCAATATTCTAATTAAACAATAGTGAGCTAGTGACCATGAAACCCAATATCCTTGCTGCTGTAAAAATATAAGAAAAACTGAACTCAAAGAAATCCAAAAATTGCAAGCAAAGTAAACTAAAATCACATTACATCAACTCATATTCTGACCCGTCACCATTCGACTCGCTCTGGCTTTAGGATGCAATCATAAACAACTTGAGCAATCTGATATCTAATTTGCAGAAAATAAAACTAATATCAAACTACACACTCGTACTTCAATCCCTCACCATTCAACTCGCTCTGGCTTTAGGAGGTAACTGAGAATGACATGAGCAATTTAATAACTAACTTGTAGAAAAATAAACTAATATCAAACTACACATTCATACTTCAATCCCTCACCATTCGACTCACTCTGGCTTTAGGAGGTAACTGAAAATGACATGAGTAATTTAATATCTATCTTGTAGAAGAGTAAATGAGCAAAACTAAAATAAATTACACAGTGCTGGAACTAAAAACTAAAGAAGATGAATCAGTAGAAGGACAAGAATAATTCCATGTCATTAGTCATTAGAAAACTATGTGTAAATGCTCGAGCTGCCTATTATAATCTGAAACAAAGGCACTGATCAGTTAACAGCATATAAAACGTGAAAAGCTATGGACAGCTATCAAACGTCAATACCATAAGAAATGTAATATATATATAAGAAAATGATTATGGCATAAGGAACATAAAGAAATAAAGCATGAAACTATAGAGTAATAAACAAGACCTCGACCTGTGCAGGGGCCCTCTGCACAATCCTCGGACAATCAACGATCAACCATGAATTGAGCTCAGAAACAAAGTCTTCTCATGTATTAAAATGCAGTCATAACACAGAGATAAAGTCACGGCACAGTGGGCTCGTTAATAGTCAAAATTACATTAAACAAAAGCTAACTAATATGCGTATGAGAATGCATTATTTATAATAGAGGATGACATAACTGCTTTCCTACACTCTGCGTTGATAAAAGACACGTTAACAACCACATCCTGAAATTTAGCATTATGGCTGCTGTGAATATTCAATCTTTGGAGGGTGGCTGTTGGATCCAGTTCATGGAGTAGTCCACAGGTGTTAATTTGTCCCCTGAGATTTAGGAACAACCACGCAAAGCTTCACGTGGTGAAAAACAAAGTTTTATCACCGTAGGACTCTTAAGTTGACCACCGCTTTGCCCATCATTAATTATCACCTCTTCTGATGAATTCGACTGAGCCAATAGGACTCGGTCCATGTCCACGTCGTTTGCAACTTTCCCATCTAGCTTGATTCGCCTGAAGACACCTGCAACATAGACTTTGACAAAACAACTACGGAAAGTTGGGTTGGTTGCGGAAAGTGACAAGATTCTGCAGCTTATAAACAAAAATCTAGTTCAAATAGCAACACAAACACATAGTCAAGAAACCACTTTAAATGCCCTTTTTTAACTAATATGCAATGATATTGATGACTTAGGAGGTTCAGATGAATGGGAAGAAGCTAGAAAAAGGTGTAGGAAAGATGCAAGTTTTGGGACTCAACAGTCAATGTTTTTTATCTGGAGCATCTCTGAAATTGAGTGGCCATTAATGGAAAATGGGGCTTCACCATTCTAGGCCACTACTATTGTTGGCTCGACATATAGTGGAATTGGCACCAAGTTACAAATTTAGGGAAATAGTAGGTTTGTGGGAAAATGTATTGTGGCAGAAAAGAGTCCAACAATCACAATTCATCAATGAGGTCCAGATGGTTCTATTTGAGCCAATTGTGAAGTTTGTATAAGTCAAATTCATAATTGGTATGTGTAACCTGATATAGTTGATCAACTAAAGACTAGTGGTCCAAATCTATGGATAGGGGCAGCATGGGATTCTCTTGGGGAACATATTTCTTCTTGGATGACACAATTGAGCAAACTGAGGCATTAGTTTTCTTGTAAATACCTAATCAGAGAGTTGGATGATCGAGTGATGAATTGGAGAGGACGGTGAATATATTGAAGCTTCTGAAAATGGCGAGGCTCTGAGAGGAGACAAGGCATTGATCAAAATAGTTTTCAATAGAAAAATAGCCAAGGAAGGTTCAACATCCACGAAATCGGACGTCTATAAAAAAAAAAATGTATCGTCCACAACAAGCCATTTATTTTGGCACTAGGGAATAGAATTAATGAATAGCATACTTCTATAATAGACAAGTGAAAAAGGACATATTGTAATGGGGGAGAAAATGTAGAAACATAGCATTTTAGGATTGGGGGAGATATGATGAGTGCGGGAGAAAGGCACAGGGATGAAAGGGTAATCAGGAGCGTGATGTAGAGGGAGGAGGTACGTGGAAATAGGGGAGTGGATAAGATGGGGACATGGCACGTGGAATGGTGGGGATAAGACCAAAAAGCGGCCAACGGAGGGGAAAGAAGTTTTGAGGGGAACCCGGAGGGGGTATCTATGGGAAGTGCTTTTGGAAGGGGGGGAGGAGAGTGCATGAGAGGGTGACACATAGAGGGAAACGGGTTTGGGAAGACCGCTTCCCTAGACCCCCCTTGTTGGATATCATTCGAAAGGGGTTGTGGGGCATGGAATGGTGTGGTCGTTGTTAATTTGGGTGGGCCACATCCGATCTGTTGGTTTGTGCCGTCAGGTTACCAAAAAATGATAAGGTGTCATATCAAACACATTTCATTAGATTCCAACAAAAAGCATTTTGTCGTCTTTTGACTTTAGTAAAATCAAAATCAGACCTTTATGATTAAAGTACCTTACTACAACTTGGTAATCGTGATTAAATGACATGGCTATGTATTCTACACTAAATTAATTTATCTTTAAAATTTATCAATTAACTCTGAAGGGGATTAATATATCCCAAAGGCACATTTTGATATGCCAACCGTTTTATTACTTTTTCTAAGGTTTTTCAAATTCTTTTTATGTTTCTACTAATTAAACAAAATTAAGTAATTTGGTTAGTCCCTTTTTATTCTACCTATTCAATTTCAACCAAGAATACACTAGATGGTTGATTTATTCACTAACCTAGACTAAATTTATTTAATTTAGTTTAATCATGTTTAAAAAGTATGGTTAAACTAGCTATTCTATTTCTAACTTTGAGGTGGCATTTGAACAAGTTGCACATTTCCTTGAAAATTTCATAAATATTATTGATGTATTATTTTTTGGAGTGGCATTTAGACATACTCACTTTCATATATATATATATATATATATATATATATATTATATATATATATATATATACTATATATATATATATATATATTCGGGTTTCTTGATTGTTTTTCTTTTTCTACTATTTTTTTTCTTTCACTTTTTGTTTTTGTTTTTCACATAGACATTTTTTTATACTCTCTTTTGTTTTTCCATTTTTTTATTGTATGTATATTTTTTATTTTTGTAAATCATTTTCAGAATACAATATTATTTGCAATTTCATCAATTGAAAGATAATAGTCAATCATCATTTGATCCTATGAATCATGGGACCCTAACAATGGCTGCAACTGGGGATGACATCATCCATGTGAGGTGACAAGAATGCTATAGATCAATAGCTTTGATCCATTTTCTTCAGTCTTCATTCTCCATCTAAATTGATTTGTTGTTGTTGTAGATAGGCAGCAAATCATCAGGAGCTTATGGCCTTCTCCTTGGGCTTTAACTTCTGATGAAATCCACTCAAACTAACAGTACAAAAATAGAATGGTATTCACAATGATTTCAGTAAAAATTAATTTATCCTTGAGGAAAGTTTTGTTAGAGAATTCTACCATTTACATGTCCACCAGGTAGTTGTGCTCCAGATAGGTCTTTCAGAAAAAATCCATCGTTCCCTTTGTAAGCATCAATTTTATATGGTCCCTTCCACAAATTATCAAAATTACCATGCTTACCTTTGTCCCTATTCCTTGAATCCCATTTTAGTACAATGTCTTCTAATTGAAAATCATCAAATTTATTTCTTCTATCATAAATATTTTTGATGTTCTCTTGGATGACTTGGGTTCTATTATAAAATTATTCTCTTGATTGCTGCAGTTGTATAGTTTAGTTTATCTTCTTTTGTAGATCATTAGGCTCAACTTGTCACTCCTATAGTAATTTGAGAACATGGATTCCTAGGGATGTGGGGAAAACATCAAGTACCCCATAAACTAATTAGAATGGAGACATACCAATAGACTTTTTGGTACTAATTTTTTCAGCCCACAAAGCATTTATTAATTTATTATGCTAAGAATTTTCGTTATCTTGTAATAAATTCTTGATGATATTGGCCAAAATTTTATTTGAAGACTCTACTAACCCATTTCCCTTTTGATAATAGGTAGTAGAGTGACCCAAGCTTATGTGTTATTTGTTGCAAAATTCCATTGTATTCTTTGATTTGAAGGAAACTGCATTATCAGTAATATTCTTATTTGGGCATCCAAATCTAGAAAGAATGTTACCTTCTAGGAATTTAATTATCACTACATTTGTGGCTTGTCTTGTACGTATAGCTTCAACCCATTTTATAAAATAATCAGTGGCTGTAGGAATCCACTTCTGTTGGGATGAGGAACAAGGATGAATTTCTCCAATGAAATCCAAACCCCATTGCTGGAAAGGAGTCACAACTTATATGGGTTTCAAGGGTAGGGGTGATAATTTTATTTTTCCTTCAAAGATTTGGCACTAATGACAAGTGGTGACTTTCCTATGGACATCTGCAGATAAGGTGGGCCAATAAAAACTAACCCTTAAGGTCTTGTTTGTTGTATTCTTCCAGTACAAGTGCCCTCCGCAATATCCTTCATGGAATTCCCGCATAACTTTATTTGCTTGATAATTTAGCAAACACTTAAGTAATATTCCTACTGCATCTTTCCAATACACATTATTATCTAAAATACAAAATATCATAGCTTTCAATTTAAGAAATCTAGCTTTAGTCTTATTCAAACCTTAAGGATCTTGTAAAGTTTGCAGTACCATGGAGAGGTGTAAAAGGCTTCTGATACCTGTGGAGTCGCCTTCTCTTCTTGTTCATCTATTTCAGCTATGAAATTTATACCAAGTCAATGGAAATTAGTTTTTCCCATTAGTTTCACCAATCCCTAGCCTTTGATCAAATTAGTGGGTTTGATTTCAAGATAATATTATAAAATATAATCAATCCATTTTCCCCTCTTGCCATTAGGATCACTTTGTGTCAAAATATCTATTACAATAACATTAGGGACAAATGCAATTATATGGGAGTCTAAGATTTAAAGTCTCAAGTCCTTTAGTGCTTTTACCAAGGAAAAATCTTGTTTCTCCATTATATTATATTTCAATGAAGCATCCCTTAAAGTTGTATTAAAAAAAAAGATATTGGATGCTCATGTCCTTCATTGTTCTTCTACAATAAAATAGTTACAATAGTATGATGGGATGCAAAAGAAAATATCATAAAATATTTGGTAAAGTTAGGACTAATCAATACAGAGCAATTGTTAAAGCTAGTTTTACTTCGTTGAAAGATTTTTTGGCTTCAGAGTTCCATTTTATTTCAGTATCCTTTTTTAACATATTTGTGATGGACCTTAAGATCTCTGCTAAGTTAGGAACAAATATCCTGAGGAAATTTATTCTCCCAATGAAGGATTGAACTTATTTCTTATTTCTAGGCGGGTCAACTTTGAGAATAGCTTCAACTATGTTAGGATCAATTTCAATGACTTCCTTGGAAATGATGTGGACTAGAAGCTTTCCCTCCTCTAAACCAAAAAAAAAAAATCATGGGGTTTAGTGAGATTCCATATTACCTACATTTTTTAAAGACTCTCCTTATATGCAGCAAGTGTTCTTCCTCTGTCTTCAAAAATACAGTGATATCATCCATATAAATGACAATGAACATGCCAATTTAATTAGCAAAGGAAATATCCATTTCCCTTTGGAAGGTGTCTCTAGCATTCATCTGACCAAAAGGAATATTTACATACATAAAGGCACCCATGGTGTAGTAAATGTTGTCTTTTGTTGGTCATCAGGGTGAACTAGGACATGGTTATAACCTGCAAAAACCATATAATAAAGAGATCCTACTCGAACCAACTACCCTTTGTAATATACGATCCATTTTTTGGAGGGGATAGTTGTCTTTAAGTGAGGTTTTATTCAAGTTTATGAAGTCTACACACAGTCTAATTTCTCCTGTTTTCTTCCTTGTAGGCATTATGTTGGAGACCCACTTATAAAATCTAAGAGGCAAATAATTTTTGCATTGTATATCTTCTTATTAATGATGTGATGTTTATATTATCAAGTATGTGATTTACTAACTTAGTTAAAAGAATCATGCAATCGATGCATGGCTACAACAAGAAATTTAAGTTAATATGCTACAACACTCGCCGTTAATGGTTGTGTAACTCACTATAATTTTACTAAATATTTCTCTATGTAACGATGATGGTTATTCTAATGTCATTGAGGTAATATACAAAGTAATTTAGAAAGTTACACATTGGTAAAGACTAAAAATATTTCCTAACTCCATGCATTTTCCTACGAGGTTATTAATGAATGTTACAAATGGTATCAGAGCAAAAGATTGCAACAATGTTCCTTTTGGGAATCATTAAGAAGAAAATAAATAGAGGTACTATTCTAGTGGGCATCATCTATGATTCTAATTGAACTTGTAGTGTACTAAAATTCAAATGAGATGCATGATGCATGATTAATGACCACATTAAATAATAGAAAGTGATAATGTTTCTTTAAAAGTTGTGTGCGTGAAATTTGAATATTGATGTAGATAAAATATAGTAAAACCTTTTTTGCACCTATGAACAATCCTGAGCACTCAATAATTATAGTGATGATTAATTACAAACCTTTACATGCATACAATTAAATGGTGCAGAAGAAAAGAAAAAGTTGCAATGCATTTCTTATAAAGAATGAATAAATGTATGGTTTGTATGATAATTAAAGAATGTAGAAGTTGGGGTTGAACCTGAAGAGGACAAGAGAATGTTTAAAAATAATATCAAAAAACCCCTTTAGATGTTAAAAATGAATAATGAGTCAAGTGGAATTAATATGGTGAACTTAAATTCAATGAAAAACTCATAGTAGCGTATTGTTGGGTTGTCTTTCTTCATGTATAGATGTAGATGAAATTTTGAATTCCATGTGTTTGACAAAAGTGGTAAATGAGATCCAAAGTTTTGTTGTTTTAAATAATTTCATCCTTGGGAGTTTTGGATGAGTTTCAACTCAAAATTAGGGTGTACTCAAGCCTTAACTTTGATTCCAAAAATGTGCTTTTCAAACTCAAATTCCATAATCTAGTTGACTTTGTTGATTTGTTGCTACCATGTATGGGTTGCTAATTTTATTGTTTCACAAAAAAATTACCATTGATAACATTAATATGATTCATTCTATTTTGTAAATTCTAGTTTTATTGTATATTTGATATTTTAAACATCTTTATGGTAATTTATTTCATGTCCAGTAACTGTTTTTTAAAATGTCTCGATGGTTGTAGATTTCATGCTTTTAAACTATTTGTTAAAATTATTCAATAGATGTAGACTACATGATTGCAAACTATTTCATAAAATGTCTCAGTGGTTGTATATTGCATACTTGCAAAGTGTTTTCCAAAAATTTCATAATGAAGATAGCTTACACGGCTACAAGTCAATTGTAATATATTATATATATATTATATAATATATATATATATATTATATAATATATTCCTCAACATTTATAGTTTTTCATGTTTAACTAAAGTGTTTGTAGGAATGCATCAATGAAGATGGCTTGTAGTTTTACTTGTGTGTGAAGTATTGGTATTATTGTGAGACAATGAAGAATGAGGTTATGTAATAATATACATGTTGATAATCATTTAAGGCATGATCACGAATGTGAGATCATGTTTGGAAAGGCCATTAAACATCAGGGATTAATTACAAAGGTAAATTTTATAATATTTATAATGATTTGTTAGGAGTGAAGCAAAGCCAAATGTTTTGAGTAAGATTTTAATTTTTTGTGGCTTGTTTAATAATAAAATGGAAGCTTCTCTTACCATCCAAAAATGTTATTACCGGATATAAAGTATCTTAAAGGGTGATGAATTAAAGTAAGGGTGCCAAGTAATTAAGAAATATATATATATATATATATATAATATATATATATCGTATTTTTATATCTTAGTGTTCAATGGGACTGTTATTTCTCTATAATATTGATAGTTGGTAAGGTGGGAACTTAAAAAAAGTATAATGTTATGGTATGCAAGATATGTTAATGTTTTTTCTATAAGTTGCATGAATTTTATTAGGTGGAAATATGGAATGTATACCACTAGTATGACATGTGATGATTTTATATCAATGTACTTTTACAAATTATGGGACCCATGTTGAGGTTCAAGTATGGATGCATGATTTATATAAATGTGTTAGGTCCCTATAATACTAGTGATTACCCTATTACTATTGTAGTTGTATCCCTTATTAATATCGTTGTGCCCCTATTGTCCCCATATTTTTATTACTATGCCCCATAGGATCCCTCTATTGTTATTTTTGTGGCTTTATATTATTATTGTTAGGTCGTCTAGGTTATATTGTGACTCCTTAGACTCCTATATATAGAAAGGAGGTTTTTTCATTTGAATCATCGAAGAATTTTTCATTTGTGTAATGTAAAGGAGGTTGCCCCCTCGAAGAGGTTGAATTCTAAGGCATTGATCTCTCTTTTCTGTCTTCTTGTGAGCTGGTTTCATAACATTTTGTATCAAATCTTTGGATTCTAAGGTTTCGCTGCTCCAAATAGGTCATCGAGGCATTTTCGCTATTACTCTTTTTCTACGACGTTTCAGAAGAGAAAAAAAAAAAACCATTTGAGATGAAATCACGCTAAACATCAGGTCAGAATTTCAGAGCTTTTCACGCTATATTTGCAGGGATATGATCTGAGGAAGTTGGTCATTTTGCAGACTCCTGAATTACATTCCAAACAAGTGACGAGGGGAAAATCATCATAACTTTCTCTCTAAGCATTGGATTGAAATTTTGTAGCATGGTACAGAAAGAGGACGGACTGTAGTTTCTTGTATATATTTTTCAGTGCCAAAGGTTGAAATAGTGACACATGGCACTTCATGCAAGTTCACTCTTCTAGAAAGGTATATAATCAGGTCATCTTAGGAGATTGTGCATAACTCTTTCTTGGAGAATCCAATTTGAATCAGACTAGTGGCATTGGAAAGAGGACGCAGAGGGCTACTACATATCACAATTTCAAAACTGGATGATCCGAAATTATAGAGATACATCAAATTCAATATCAAGCTCTTACAAAGTGAAAAAAGGTGTGTAGTTTTTTTTAAATTTCTGCATAAGCTTGGTTTGAAAACTTATTTTGAAGGAATTCAAAGGGCATAGTAAAGCATTATTATCGGTAATTGATGCCTCGAGGAAAGAAAATGCAAACACCTAGTAAGAAACCTGGAAGCTCTAGCATGACTCATGAAGAAGAGGAAGAAATGCAACATGATATATCAAAATTACAAGACCAAGTGCAACAAGTGTCACTTGCACAAAAAGTAATAGAATCTAAAATGAAAGATGTAGAAGCTAATATGGATGGTTTAAAGAAAGGTGTAGAAGCTAAGATGGATTGTTTAAAGAAAGGTGTAGAAGCTAAGATGGATGGAACAGAAGCTAAGATGAATGGCATGGATGCTGTTACACTGAAATTTGTCACCATGACTATCTGTTGTTAATATGGCTCCATCAATAGTCATATTATCCTCCTTGTCAAGCCTTATACCTCTGCTCTTCATGTCAAGCTTCAAAAAAGAGAGAAATTCACTAAAAACATGTTTATCTCTGGGTACGCAGGTTCTCTCTACCTTGCCTGCGTGTATGCATCCCAAACTCATTGTACCTGCGTACGTGTACGCTCTGTAAGCCAAAGGATGGGTGCGTACCCCTGTAAAGGTCAAAAGGCGCGAGTTTCATCTTAAAAAAGTTACTTGTGGTCACTTCTAGAGCCTTCTAGAAGAGTGTTTGACGTGTATTGAGCGCCTCCAGATGGTTCATGCATCCCTATGATAGAGGAACTTATCCCATCAAGAGAGGAGCTACCCCATTGAAATGAGGGAGTATCCCATTGATGTTGGAACTGAATAACTTCCTCTAGAGTACTATAAATAGAGGCATTGGGCCAGAGGAAGGAAAGTTGAAAGCTGAACATTCCAAAGGGTAAATGCTGCTGGAATTAGGACTTCCATTGTTGACTTGTGAGGAGAGATCACTATCCTTCCTTGTTACTATATTGGGAGTGGGTGAGCTTGTCAAAGTAGAGGAAAACTCTTGCTCGACCCTGGGAGGAACTTGCACAACACCAAGGCTCAGGTTGTAATGGTTCCTTTTTTGTTTCCTTAATACAAATAAGTCCATTCTTCTCAATGATTGGATGTTAATGAATTATTTCATATACTCCTTGGTCTATATGATGAATATACTTTGTTTTATGAAATATTCAGGTGTTATGTAATCATTTGATTGTTAGTGTATGCAGGTCTTAAAGTGAAGGAGGAGCTCATCTGGATCAGCACGGCTGGACTGCTACAACGAGCGTTGGACTTGAGGGAGGATCGAAAAA
>APFE031131427.1:0-13533 GCA_000404065.3 Pinus taeda
ACACCCTCACGTGGAGGTTCTAGTTCTGGTCGTCGGTCTGTGCGGGAGACTCCGAGAAGACCACCACGACCTCCTTATGGGGGAGACTCTCGTGGCAAAGGCCACATGTAGATTTATCATTTACAGTTTACTTGTCTTTTTTAGTTTCTATTGGACTTTAGTTTTCATAACTGTTGAGTTTTGAGTCCTTGACTCTTGACTCTTGACTCTTTCACATCATAATGATATTTTTTGTAAACAATATATCACTGTGACAATGAAAATTTGAAGTTTGAAGTTGGGCCTTGGCAATTATAACTCATTGGTAATGATTGTGAATTATGAATATGATGCTTCGTGAAAGACTAAAGTTGTTTCATTTCATTTCATTATTCATGTTTCATTTTATAAATTTATAACATTTCATATCATGTTAATAGTTAGAAGTTAGGACTTAGAAATATCTAAGATATTACTTCTTGTAATGGTTAAACTTAGCTTACAAGTACAACTTTGGTGATCAATGATTATAAATGCTATTGAATTTTCAATTTTGAAAACTTGAAGTTGAAACTTTAAGATTGAATTTGATGAATCATGATTCGTGAGACTCAACATGTTGCAGTTGTAATATGTATTTTACTATCTTGTGGACATGGTTGATGACGATTATAATTTCTAGATGATTGATGTGATATGGGTCAATGATCAATCTATGTTTTTTTTATGTTTTTTATGTCTAATTCATCATTCTACATGTTTTTGTTGACATATATGTATCAAAAATTAAAAAATATAAAAAAATATATATATTTTTAAAAAATCGCTCCCAGATTTGCTCCCAAACCGGGAGCTTCTGAAAATGGTTGCTCCCGCTCCCGTTTTCACTCCCGCTCCCGCTCCCAAGTAACATTGTTCAAGAAGAAGAGGAACACTGAAGAGAGAAAAATTCCTGAGTCGGAGATCATTTCCCATATGCTTTACATTAGATATCATGATCTTTGGGATATGATCTTTAAGGGAGCTGAGAAGTATAAAAGATGTCCTAGACATGTATTGTGAGGCTACAGGTATGCAGATCAATATGAGGAGATCCACATTGCTGTTCAATGTTGTGGCTGAGTTAAAAGAAAGCCAATTTTGTGAATCTGTTACCTATGAATGATCTAGAGCTAGACCAAGGAATAAAGTACTTAAAAGTTATTTTAAAACCTAACGATTAAAGTTACAATGATTAGACTGGACTGTGTAACAAAACTGAAACTAGAATTTCCTTACGGTGTAATAGCTGGTTGTTTAAGGGAGGGAGATTAGTCCTGGTAAAGGTATTGCTGGAACGTATAATGGTCTAATAGATGTCCATTGCTCATATACCTAAAGGCATTAGTTTCCTTTGGACCAGTAAGAGGGAAAAGGAAAGAATTTCCATAGTAAAATGAACCAAAGTGGCACACTTGAAAGAAGCTGGAGGTTGTGGTCTAAAAATCATCCATCTTTTCAGTTTAGCTCTTGCTGTGACAAATATGTGGAGACTAGTCTACAATGAAGGTCTATGGGAAAAGGTTACGAAAGTGAAACACTTGAGAATGATGTCCATAGTAGACTGGTTCAGATAAGAATCAAATAAATCAGCTGGAGGTTGCATTGTGTGGAAAGCCCTGGTGAAAGCTCTCCCTCTAGCTGGTAAATGGACAGCATGGAAAATTGGAAGAGAGCAGAGTGTGAGAATAGACTAATACCCCTAGATTGGCTGCAAAGGAAATTATAGACTATCCAAGGAGTCAATAAGAGACAACCATCACCTCGGAATTTATTCTTCCAAAGGCACAACTTCAAATGATGGAAGAAATATTTGGTCTCAGGTCTGGAAGTTGGCAGAAGATGGATATTACAGACTAACTCAGGAGCTGATAATAGACCATCTCTTAGGAATTTATTCTTTGGAAGATGCACCTTCAAATGATGGCAGAAATGTTTGGCCTTGTGGCCGGAAGCTGGCAGAAAATTTATCATCACAATGGGAATGGAATCATTTTGTTTGAAGCCTAAATGTCAGCACCATAGAACTTTCTGATCTCAAAGATTTAATCAAGTGGTCCAAAGACCAGGGGTCTAGGTAGTAAACTACAAAATTGGGGTACAAGGCAAAGATGGACAAAGGTTTGATGAAGAAAAGATTGGTGGTGACCCTTAGTTTAGCAGTTACAAAGTCCAAACTAGGGATAACTTGGGATAATTGCCAAAAGAGAAACAGGCAACGTCCTTGAAGATGTATATTGTGCAAAACCAGTGACGAATATGTGGATCATCTATTTGTTTCCTGTCCTTTTTCTAAAGTTGCTTGGTTTGAGATATTGCAAATTACAAGTTGGAAAAATAAATGCGAGTAGAGGATGCTGTTATAATGCTTTCCTTCTTGGACAGTAGGTAAATCAGTAAGAGTCTTGAGGGCTTCACCTTTGTGATTTGGGGTATCAGGTTATCTAGAAACAAAATGATTTTCCAAGGTTTAGGGTTGAGCTGAGCCCAGCTGGCCCATAACATTAGGAGCACCTACAATGGAAATTAGTCTTCCACAAAAGAAAATCCAAACAGAATTTAAAGGAACATGAAATTGATTTTGAACTGGATTAGGGCTTCTTTGATGTAGCCTGTCAGGGGACCCAAGGCTTATGTGGGGTTAGTGTTGCTCTGTTTCTGGACCAACAGCATCATTTCAAGTTAAAGTTAGCAACAGGGCCCGAACATTTTGCTACTTTTTCAAGACAGCAGCAGAAAAGGGTGTAAAAAAGTTAAAAATGTTTGGAGAATCAAAACAGTGGATTGGGTTAACAAGATGTGTAGAGTTAACATTTTGTTGCTTAAGCTTTTCATGAATCACTTCCTGGAGGTAAAGGAGACATATGAAGGTATCTATTTGGCTCATGTATTCATGTATTCACAGATTTTAATACTGTAGCAGATCAGTTGTCAAAAGAAGTTCAGTTGTTTCCGGAAGGGGGCCTTTCTGAACAAGATTTCAGGGGAGGGGTACAAGTTTCAGCTGCTGAAACTGTTCTGTTCTAATGCATGGCTTCAATCTCCTAGCTTTATTTTTGTGTTAATTTGCGATTATATCAGTTTTTTGCTGCAGTTGAAGAGAAGCTACCTTAATAAAGATGCCTTCAAGGAGCCTTCAAAGACTATATAGTAGTCATACCATACAAACAGAGTCATACTCCATATCATTTTCAGCTTTTACTATTTCTGATATGTTAGCTGCTCTTCCAAACCATTAAAGTATTTATGTTGATATGCACATGACGAACAGAAAATGGGAAAATGAGAAGCACCTCATCCGGGCCCGCTGTGAAAAAGTAGATGAGGTTTATGGCAGAAAAACCAGTCTTTACGATCTTAGAAAGGGCACTGCAACAAAAAAAAAAAGCAACATGTTAAGAAACACTTCATATTGTATGACCTCAAACTTCAGAGATGCTCTCTATGTATGCCAAATAGACATACATATAATTTTTAATATAATTTTTAATAAAGAAGTTCTACACCTCAACAAAAAAAAAATTATGTTCTACATGGCAACAGATAATTTTGAAAAAAAAAATAACCAGTTAATTTAGACACCCTATCCAAAATTTTAGTTTCAATACATGGTTAGAATATCCCAAACACAGCCACTGTAAAATTTAAGAAATGACACTGCCAAATCCCTAACCCCACACATCCAAAACGTGTTTTCTAACATCATTAGATGTACCCAGATAGCATGATTTGATGTATAATTGATATAATTGATATACATTCAGTACTAAGGCAAACAAACCAAATTTGTATTAGAACGACACAAAACACTGCAATGGTCCAAAATTTAACTATCCAAGTTGTTTCCAACACTACAGTAATCATGTTGAACACCCAAAATTAACAAAAAACATATAACAAGCTGGGAACCATTTATGTGACCTATTGCCTCAAAATCTAGCAAGTCTTGTTGGAGGTCTCACAAGACATGGGCTAGACCAAGATAAAACAATGAGGTGGAGACCACTGTCACCTCAACACTCCAACACCTGCTCTTTAGTGGAGTTTCACCACAAGGGAGGCTTCCCGGTGTAAGTAACCTAATATATATTCTAAGGAAATAACTCAAAGGTGACAGCTTTAATAGGCTCAGGTAGGGCAATTTGACTAAGGACAAGGCTCAATCGAATGAAATAAGGAATAGTGTGCCCCCCCAAGGAACCTACCAAGAGTACTTGTTGCCTAGGATTTGAGTAATATGCAACAAAAATGGCACACTTAAGCATATAAGACTAAGAAAAGGCTTGCAAGATAGGTATGATAAAAAGGAGCCAAAAGCCTTCTACAAGCCCTAAATTAAAGCTTTAATGCTAGACTAGGGTTTTCCTAGAGCAAAATTGCCTAGGGTTTGTGACGTCAACCATACAAAGGTTATTCCAACCATGCAAAAGCAAGGATTTTGATGTTACAAGGTCCAACCTTCAATAATAACCTCAAAACAAGGCAACGCATCCACCCTATTTGAATTCATTCCCATGCCCTAGCCCTAGCGGGTTGCCTTGAAGGGTTGAAACCAATAGAGAGAGAAAATAATGAATTTGTAGTAATGTTTGATCATCTATGTGGAAGCCAATGTGGGGCAGTGCCTACTTCTTGGGTGATGGAGTCTAAGGGAAAAATTACTATGGGGATATCAAACCCTTGAAGGGAGTAAAGGGGTGAACCCTAATTTTCCTCTTTCAAAACTCTAGCTATCACTCAATACAAGGATAAAAGCATGAGAAAAGCTCTCTAGGAGGTTCTCAAGGGATGTTAAAATTCTTTAATTAAAGCGTACAATATTCCTCCAAAATATCATATAAATATATGCAATTAGACAAAGAACATAGAAACCCTAGCAAAATATGATCCATGCAATAACCATTTAAAGACATTCAACAACAAAAATATCCATGAACAGTCGTTCATTATCCCAAAGTGAAGTCTCCACAACAAAGACTAGTCTCCAATAGCAAAAATATCCACAAAGATCACATCTTCACAAGAATAGCAAGCTACAAGAGCTAGGTTGAAATCTTTAAGAGGGCTGAAATAGTCTACAAGTGATTTTGAAATGTAAGAATGAGGTGACCTTTATTTACATGTATGATCGAATTTGTATCATCATGAGAATTTGTGTACTATCTATTAATTTTTTAATATATATATATATATATAGAACGTGTTCGACATGTCATGTTCTGAGGGGTCTCTGTGTCTTGTGTCGAACTCTCGTATATGCGTGTCCTATGTGTCCCCATGTCAAGTGACTTAGGCGGTGACTCAATTTCACTGGACCATTAGACCCTAAGATCTACTAGGGAAGCCTCCCCTGTGTTGGATTATATCCATCACTAAAACAAGGGGAGTAATTGCTAAGGTGACAGAAGTGACTCTCCCATGTTACTCGTTGTCTTAGTCATCTAATGAGGTTGTGCACTAAGGTGAAAGATTATGTTGTCGCATGACCAATTAGATTCATTTATTCATAATGCCATGCTCACTATAATTGTTAGCTTGCTTCTACAAACAACACTCTGCCAATGCTGCCTTCATCTTATGGCTACTGTAGCAATTGTTCAAACTTCACTATGCTCTCAAAATGAATCCTCTACCATGACAAAGAACTTTTAAGATGTGCAATACTAAAATGTTCCCTAACAGGAGCTATATATGCCTTGGCCAAGTTTAATAAAATATGTAAGTTTCATCTTTAATTCTTTTAATTTTAAATCTTACTAACTTCTTTTTAGAATTTAATATCAACTTTAAAGATTTCAATACCCTTTCATATTCCCTTTTTATTGCCATTACATCTTTTGACTCTATCACTTCAACTATCTCCAACTAACACAAGTTTCTAATTCAAACTTTGATACTGTGTAGGAAAGTATCATATACAAAGGTGGAGAAAGAAAACAAGTTCTATGCTTTATCAAATATGTAGAAATGATACATCTCTGTCTTTCACTTAGAAAAGCTTCTACAACTTTAAAATCCCATCTCCTCACCTCGCATATAAATCATCATAGGTATCACTTTCAACATTTACAATGGTCAATAGAAGAATCGATGGAACCAAATCTCAACCAAATTCTGAAAAAAGCCTCCCCATTAGTGTGCTAGAAAGTTTTAATACTAGTGCACCAAAGAGAGTGCAAAGGCCAAGCAAACTTCTAAAAAAACATAAATGCATAAATACATCTAAGAGAAATATGACAATCACAAAAGAAAAAGCCAAAATCAAGTGCCCTTAGGCTTATAACACTTTGAGATCAAAATGACAAGATGAGATTCTACAAATGAGACCTTGAATTGTGTGGCTATATGTTGGGTAGCAAAAGCCTCGCACAACGGTCATGGGGCACAAAGCCCGAAGTTTTGAGTAAAGATAGGATAAAGACTCTGCGGGACCCGTGGAGCGCGATTTGTAATAAGTTGAAGTCAAAGGGTAGTCTGCGCAAAAATAATGTAAAGAAATGTAAATTGAGTCGGCCAGCCCGCAGATCGCGGTCCATGGAAAGGTATAAATAGAGCGAAGCTCTATGGGTAGAGGTAGCTAAGTTTTGTTGTATGATCGAGATCTGAATTGTAATGGGTTTTTGAGGAAGAATAGTCTGAAAGCGTCTGTAAGTCAGAGTCAAGGGTTTGGGTAGGGGATAGAGGCTCTACAGCTGTGTGCGCAGAGGCCTGGAAGAGTCTGCAGCTATGTGCGCGGACCCCTACAGCTGAGCACGCAGGGCGGATCTGAATGTATTGGCGATAAAGTGGAAATAAAGATAAGTTTCTTTTGTAAATTATGTGTTGCAATCTGAGTTATCGCGGATCTGACTTTGTGTATGTTTAATATAACTGTTTGATCTATGCGCATATGCTTATGGTATTGATGTATGTGAATCTAAATTTATTCTAAGTGAGCGAACTGGTTAAATATGTTAAATGTTTGCTTAAAGACCCTTCTAAGTAGATCTGGTTTACAATACTTCATCAAATAGATTAGATCTGTAAACCGCGCGATAATAGAAAGTTAAAGTTATTCTGGGTCCGGATCTGCGCGAATATAGAACAGTGCAACGCTGCAGAACGGGGTGCGATACCTCCAGACCACATCCAAACATCCCAAGGGTGCAGAAACCTGGTTCCAACACCCTCCCCTGCTACCTCGGGTGAGACCTCAGTCCACGCTCTGCAGACTATTGCCGAAAGGGCCGGTAGCTACGAGATTTGCTTGGCTAAATAATTCTTCTGAACCTGGGTCAGGCCCATATAAGCCAACAAATGGTTCCGTTGCCAGGACCGGGATCTGCCTAAGGGGTGTTTGATGTTGGGGCGCTGGAACCCTACAAAGAAAGAGATTGAAGAGTGGTGTGATCTGAAACTCCACGTTCACAACCCAGGAAAACAGAAACACGCAAGTATCGGAGGAAGATTGGTTGGACTGTTATATATTCACAAATATTCATGAAATCTTCTTCGCGTCATTTCCGGTAGAGTTGTACGAGTGTATCGCAAGGCTAGCTGACAGCGTGGGAAGGTGCAGATTGGACCAACCTATTGTGTGGACCCCGAAACTGATGCACATGCTAGAAGCCACCGAAGATAAAATTGTGTGCACAGTAGATCATTGGCTAGATGGGATAATAGGAGGATTCATCACTGAGTTCGGGATAGATACAACTGTGAGCTATAGTGAAGCAGAAAGGTGGTTTCTTCAAGGACCTCGCGGTAGGTATATCAAATCATTGAATACTTGGATTAAGATGTTGTTGTGTGAAAAACAGATTATGCACGTTTATTGATGTCTGGAGTAACGCGAAGCGGAAGAGGTTACCGCGAAAGGGGAGGGGTAGAGAATAGTCCTTTAGCTTCTATTTCCCGGGAAAGCGAGCAAGAGCTTGCGAGGTTCTCACCAGGAAGTGCGGTCTAGTTGATCAGGAAGCGCTTCCCAATGATACCACCTCCATCCACACCACCACCCGCTTCACCTACATCAAATCCGTCCACCCCAACATCGACCCCACCCCCAACCCCACCACCACCAAAAGTCGGGATGGCGAGCGCAGTCTAGCTACCAACATTTAAGGGGAGAGGAAATGAGGAACCGGGTCGGTTCTTGTTTGTGATAAAGTCTGTATGGGACGCTCAGGGTATCATAGATGATAACATCAAGAAGGCTACCCTAGTTAGTGCGCTACAAGACCGCGCATTGACTTGGTACATGAAATATTCAAGGGATCATCCAAATGAAGGTATTACAGCAATCTAGGAGGCGCTAAACAAGGAATTTGGGCGACCAAAGTCAGAAACCCAGTCAGTTATTGGGTTCAAAGAAATTGTAATGTTCCCTGGTGAAACCCCGTGGGATTTGGATCAGAGGTTGAAAAGAACTATCTGCGAGGCCAACATGACGCTAACAGATGTGCAGCACTGCGCTTGGTTTGTCGCATCATTAACACCATATCTGAGATTGGCTCTGTCGCAACAAAAAATCTCAACCCAGGCTGAAGCGCTGGAAGCAGCAATGCGGCTGCACGAAACCCCAATACAGGACCTAGGGTTGGGAGTACAGCAAATCCAAGAGCAAATACAAAACTTACGTCTAGAGATGCGAAGCTTGAAACAAGGACACGCGCCTAGGATAGAGGTACGAGAAGAAGTGTGGTGTATCAGATGTAAGGGATCGAGCCATGATAAGGACCACTATCCGACCTTCGCGAACTATGTGGCAGGAGGGGGGCCTATCGGGTTGCAACCAGAGGTACAAACTGGGTCAAGCATGGTGCCCGCAGTATACTGTAGTACAGGTGTATGGGTGACTCCTCCAGAGATTTGAACACGGGTGGGACTACTGCAAATCAATTCCAAACACCAAAACTCCAGAGGTTGGAGTTAGTGATGGGACTTGCATTTATGAGGAGAAACAAAAATTTGGAGCAAGGGTTTCAATTTTCAGACCTCTCGAGCCCGGATCCAACCTCCTCTAGCCCAGAGTCCTTATCTTGGCCAGCGTCATCCTTTTCTGCCCCTACAATAACTTTTTTTAGCCCTTTTAAGGCAGGTCGTAGACTCTAGAGGCATCGACCTCCCCTTCTAGGCCCAGCATTAGGGCCTTAAGGCCTTAAAAGGCCTAGTCGTGGACCCTAGACCACACGGTTGACCTTCCTTGACCCTAATGGCTGCCCTTTGGGTTCGTCATGGCCCTTTAGGGCCCTAAATTGCCCCAAAAACCCTAGCGTCTAGCCTTCAAGGGCCTTCCTCCTCCAGTGTTGCCTTTCCTTAGCTTCCTCTGCCTCCTTTGACCATTCATCTACCTTTCTAGCCTCCTTAGCCCTCAATGCTAGCCTCAGTAGGCTTAGCATTGGCCCTCCTTGGCCTATTTTGCCCTAGTTTTCCCTTCTTCCATCTCTAAAATTTTCAAGACTGATTCCTTGGTGGTTTGGAAGGAGCAATTTGCTAAAAAAAAATGTGTTTTCAAATACAATATCATGGGAGAAATTTTGGGTTACTTGGGCAAGTTCATCTTTAAGGCGTTGGGCCTAGGGTTTCATCTCTAACCTTCACTTTGCCTTTGTTTTATTACAAAAGTAATAATAGTGATATAATAGCCCTAAAATCACATTTGAATTGATCAAAATAACTTAAAATTGCACATTTTAAATTTTCCTAAATTTTGGCCACTTGGACGTGTCTTAGAAGTTAGATCTAGCCTAGATCTAAAAAATTACTTGTTGGAATTTACTGCGTAAATTATTGAATCAAGTCTAAAATTTTCTGAATCACACATTTAAAAAGGGCTCAAAAAGTTGATTTTTACAATTTCGGTAAATTTTTCCTAATTTTGGGCATATTGGGCACTTGTTGTAGCATCATTAGCTTGTTGATCCACTGATTTGTTTACTGTTGTAACAAGTTACTTCAGATCTGATTTATCACTGAATACTTCATCTTTAAGTGTGTTTAAATCATAAATTTACATTTGCTAGCCATTGGAAAATTTTATGCTTATATGTTGGGTAAATGCTATGATCTAAAGTGACTTTCTTGTTGTTGTCATAAGTCTAATAAAGTGCTGAAATTTTCTGAAGTATTACTGTTGATTTGATTTTTGGGATCTAACACTTGCTTGTCTGATTCTAAGTTTACAAAAAAATTCTGAATTTTGCACTAAAATCACTCTACACTTAAGCTCTAAATTTTTGATCTTGTGATAGGTTTAAGTTGCTTTAACATCTAAGATCTAATTGGCATTGTGGTTCTAGCATAAAAATATTCTTGAATAGCTTTGATTTCTATCTTGTGGATAATCATTGGTGGATAAGTGCTCTAGTTTCTTTGAATTGATTAAGCATCTTGTGGATTAATCTCTAGTTGAAGCTTGCACTTGTGTCTCTAAGCATTTATCTTGTTTAAGATTGTTAAGTACTCTAGTTATAAGATAATTCACATTAAGTACTTAAATAACATAAACAAATCTTAACTCAAGACAAGCTTCACTCAATCTATTTCGCATAAGCATCCTAGGACTCAGTTTGCATTAAGAACTTACCACCTAGCCTAACCTAGGTTGATAGACTCCTAGGGCAACCTTTTTCCTATTAGCTTGAGGGATTCAACTCTTCTTAGGGGTTAACACAATGACCTTGCAATCACCAGAGACACAGTGTCAACAGCGACAGAGGCACTGGGTGGGTGGAACACTGTGGGAGGTATAGTTAATCAAGGCATTGTCTGCTTCCCGTTGGCTTCCATTTCACAACCTACTCTAAAGACTGTTTCTCAAAACAATTAAGGGAGAGATTCAACTTAGACTAGGCATATAATTAAAAATAACCAAGATCATTGCATCACACATAGATCCTAGGAATTGAATATCATATAGGATAGTTTATCATATTAAGCAACAGGTGTTCATCCGGTTACTTGGTTTCAATTTATAATAAGCAAGAATTGTGACTCCATAAGGCACTGGTCCCATACTTGAAATCTAATCTAATCATTAATCTTGCTAAAATTATACAAAGTAGCTAGGCTACTCATCCGTGTCTCCAAAGCAAGTTGGTTCCCAACTTGCTTTCCTTCACCTCATCTCCATAAGGACTACCCCCCATAGCCTATTGTTGGGAGACAGCTAGAATGGAGTGGGCGAGGATCAGAGTGACAACCCCCGCCCTAAGCGGTTGTTGCAACACCTATACAATCTGAGCAACAGCATGATGACACGTGAGTGACATGTGTCCAACACAAGTTTGACTTGTGTCTTGTTCTTAGGACACAAGTTTGACTGGAGTTGGACACGAGCCCTGTGGGTGCCCTAAAATTTCGACACGTGTCTAGTGAAAAAAGCATCTTAAAATCGATTTATTGCCTCATTCTAACGCAGCTCAGTCAGATTTGGAGCTTTGAAGAGTTTTGGAGTGGAACTAAGGGTGATTAAGCAATGTTAGAAGAGATTCCAAGTGTTGGGAAGTGGATTTTTCCAAGCCCTATAAATGTCATACAGTGAATAGTAATGTTAAAAAATTTGAAGTAAAAGGATGATAACGAAAGATAAAGCATCATTTTAATTAAATATTTAACATTGCCATTAATTGACTCGGGATATTTGAGAGTGGTTCCGGCCTCATCGGATCTCATATGTGTTGAAGAATGTGACTAGGTTCGGTTTTCATATTGTACTTGAAGTCAAAATGTAATATATTTGTCAAAAGAAAGCAAAAAGAATTTTATTGTTAAATTGACTTGTTGAAGTACAAGTTTCATGCTTGGGTCAAATGTGTAGGTCAAGCCTCCATTGTAGGCTTTAGGTTATTGTCAAAGTCGATTTGTGAAAACTCCTCCATCCATCAAAGTCTCCTTGTTGTTGAAAGAATCCTCATCAAGTCAGCTACCCTCAAAGGATCACATGTCGGCTCAATACAAAGACACACTTCTTCATATATTCATGTCGACTCATTTCAAGATGGAAACAACTATATATACAAGGATGAGGACTTCGCATAACTATCACAGAAAGTTCAGATAAGAATTTCAAAGACAAGTGTTTCGATGTTATTACAATGAAGGAGCTCGGATTGTTTCGGTCTTATTACAGTGAAGGAGCTCGGATTGGTTGCTGAGATGATGAATAGAGAAACTTAGTTGCTATAACAGAAAACAAACTTTGATGCTATCACAGTTTTGGGGCTATCACAGTGAATACATTTCGGTGCCATCACAGAAAGGAAGTTTTGATGCTATTGCAGTAAGGAGGTTCGGACCCAAAACTCAAAGAAGGTATTACAGGTATGTGGATTACAATGAAGAGAAGAACTTACATTACAGTGACCACAGAACTCGTATATATCACAGTGAGGAGATTCGGTATTATCATAGTGAAGAAACTCGCTGATGTCACAGCGAACAAGTTAAGTGCTATCACAGTAAAGAAATTTGGTGCTTGTGCAAGGAAGAAGTTCAGTGCTCACAGTGATGAAGTCTTGGTGCAAACACAGTGATAAGGATTCGGTGCACGCATAGAGATGAGGTTGACTTGATGGATGGAGGTAGTCTCGAGTCTAAGCTGTAAGGATCTTGGTGGTCTTATCTTGAATCTACTGAAGGAAGAATTTTGACTGGGTTTTCCACAGTGTTCCACGGGGACGCGTCCCCCAGGGTCGGGTGCGCGCACCCCTCGCACCCCACGCACCCGGGACGAGGAGTCTCTTGGGGGTGCGTTTCCCCACGCACCCTTTTTGGGGAGTCTTGGGGAGACGCAAGGGGGTGCGTTTCCTCACTGTGGGAGTCTAGACTCCCCAAGACTCCCCAAAAAGGGTGCTTCTAGGCGTCCCCCTTCAGTGTGGGAGTCTAGACTCCCCAAAAAGGGTGCTTCTGGGCGTCCCCCTTCAGTGTGGGAATCTAGACTCCCCAAAAAGGGTGCGCCTGGGCGTCCCCCTTTAAATTTGTTTAATAAGACTTGAAAATTAAAAATCAAAAATCAAAAATCAAAGATTCAAAAATCAAAACCATTAATTTTTTTTTTTAACTAAAATTAAAACTAAATAACTAAAACTTAGAAGTCTAAAAAAAAAATTAAAATTAAAACTAAATAACTAAAACTTAAAAGCCTAAACCTAAAAGTCATGAAAGGCAAAACTTAAAGTTAAAGCTCATTTCATTTCAACCCAAAGTAGAGGACCAATCATTGAGATTGAGTCCTTGATGCTGATTTATCATTTTATTTTCAGTGCTCACTATCCATTTTTCATTTTTGAGTTGTGACACTAGATACTGATGACTTGACTCTTCACTCTTAACTATTTTTGAGTTTGAACTTTGAAACTTTCAGTGATATAAATTTAGTGTTCAAACTTTGAAAATATAGTATATACTAGTATGTTTTGCTTTCAATTTAGATTCTAGAATGATGAATGATGAATTTAGTTTTTAAATCAATGTAGATTGTAGAATGATGAATGATATCGATCAATGTATTTGAATATTTTATTATTGATTTTTATT
>APFE031131436.1:0-10490 GCA_000404065.3 Pinus taeda
AGTGGAACCATAATGATAGTCGTTCATTAATCAGTAAAAACAGAGAAAGATTACAACCAAAGGGTTCTGACGTTGAACCTCCTCTGACTGGGAAAGCAGCTAAATACGCCTTGCAAAGTGACCTCTTCTCTCTCAATATTTTGGCAGCATAACCCCTCTATAGTTCTCAATTCTCACTATCACTCCAGCATAATCTCAGCACTCACAATACCTCTAGCAAAAACTAGTTGGTTTAATGCAGGGTGACAGTCATTTATAGATGGAGAAGGAGGAAGTATGCATTGTATCCGGACACCTACTAAAGATTTAGCATTGTCCCAGAATAGCCACTGAACTTGGTTGTCATGGATAAAAAGATGACACTCGACCACTTCCATGAGATTTTTCCCCAGAGAACTGCATGAACAAAGAAGGAAAAACACTTCAATGCGCGTTGGCTAAAAATCATAACCAAATTTAGGTGGCGCAGGCTTTGCTCTATGACAGAGCGTCCATGGACGTGCCCTCTTTGGAGGAACTGAGTCATTGGCATGGGTAAGACACTGTGGACCCGCGCTAATGGAAAAAGGGCACCTTTTAGGGCTAATCTGCAAAAGGTGTCTTCAGGGAGTTTGAAGTTCATACTCAGGAGAATCCAATGCAAGTGTTTTTAAGTTGTGTCACTGGTCGCAGGTCCATAAATATGTCCTCCAATATGCGAAAGCAAGGGTAACAGGGACGGTGACCAACGGTGACAAATTACTGCGTAACAGATGCCCCCTAAAGCATGAGCCTCGAGAGAGAGAGAGAGGTGAAGTGCTTTACAAGAACATATATAGATGCCGCCGAGAATCTACATTGAGAGATACAGTATGATAGTTCAAATACATGATATATGTGGCATGGACGTAGCCATCCATAAAGAGTACATGATGATCAAGATCCATAGTATGGACGTAGCCATCTGGTTAGGATCGATGAATAGACTCAGGTATGGTCGCAGCCATCCAGTGAAAGAGTCATGTATCAAAATCACGCCTGGATTACAACAGACACAATCCAGGGTCTTGCACTCCACCTCGACCCGAACATCAGCACAAGTTCAAGCATGTGAAAATGTGAGCTGAGGTCGAACATGCATGAACATCGTCTAATTACCAGTCAATGGTGAAAACTGTTAACAGACGCGAGAGGTACCACCAATAATGACAATGGTCCTCAAGGTACTACAGGTACAGTCTACGGCGTGTGAATGAATGAGCCGATGTCGAACACTCGTAGAGTCATCCGATCAGAGGCCAATGATGAAAACCTCGCGTCAAACACGAAGAAATTGCCATTGAGGCATGCAGGCTCCAAGGTACCAGAAGGGAGTCCCTAAGTCACTTTCCTGGATAATGAGCTGAAGTTTACAGGAAGTGATCTTCGTCGAAGGTGGGCCATAATGTTTCCCACATCATCGACACGAGACGGGAAGAGACAATGTTGTGAAATGAGATTTATGAACTATCAGACAGAGGTGGTTTCTTTCAGAGGTCAATTTCTCTTGAACATATCGGCGGCACGACAGTGGAGTTGGCAGTATTTGACGTTAATAGATCAGAGGTCATGATGACAAGGCAATGAGCAGATGAGAGGTCAAATAGGATTACCCAAACCCACGGAGGCAAGTGAAAAAACAAGATGAGATATCCCCACCCTGAGACGAAAACAGAGAAGTGCCATGTTCAAGAGTGACATACTGCCGACACGACGATAATGACGGTTCCAAAATTTTCTTTTTCTCCCACCATTTCTGGCGAGTACCCCAATTATTTTTAACAAGCTTGATGGGGATAGCATATGCTTGTGGTATAAGTTCGACCTTCGGTTGAATCCAACCTAGTAAAAGTTTAACGAGCCCTAGGGAGGAGAAGCTCGAGTCTCGTCATAATGATGAGTCCAATGTCGTCAGAGTTTAACGAGTCTGACACAGGTAAAACTCGGAGTCTTTTTCATATTTAGAGAGTTTGAAAAAGACACGGAAAAGAAAACTCCAGAGGTCCTTTTTCATAAAGTTGTGTCTCTCGGGCCCAAAAAAGTGTAAAATGATGCCCGAAAGAACCGCCCGATCATTACGACCGAGGAGTACTTTTCATGAATAGTGATTTCGACCTGAAAAAGTAGAAAAGCGATCAAAACCACGTCGTTTCGTAACCATTAACGAGTCTGAAACGACAAAAACCTGGTAATCTTTTTATATTTTAACGGTCGATAAAAGAACTTAAAACGACCGCCCCTTAGTAACCTTTAACGAGCCAAGAGGGATAACTCGGCAATCTTTTCCTCTTTAAAAGGTTAGGAAAGAGCTGAAAGAAGACCTCCATTTTTATTCTCTTTAACGAGTCAAAAAGGAAAAAAAATACTCGGCAATCTTTTCATATTTTACGAGTCAGAAAAAAGCTTAAAGGTGACTCGGGTATGGGTTCATTTTTACACAAGCTTGAACCGTAAAGAACTTTGCTTGGATTCGGTTTCATGTTTACACAAGATTGAAACAAAAAACTATGCTTGTTATAAGTTCGCATGCCCCCAACATAATGACGCGAAACGAGGTACATGCCCCCCAAGCTTCAGTCCATTGAAAATGGGTTGAAGGTAGACATAATGGTTATGCGCTCGAAATGCATGAGCTCACGTTTCATTATTTTAACGAGGTTGAGACATTAGGAAAACTATCCTCGAGACTCCTTGTTTCATTTTTTAGGGAGCTTGACAGAAGGAACTGAACTATGCTCCGCCCGATCTTCATCATAATGAACAGGAAGTCGGGGCTTCCAAGAGTGGCTCCCCCGATGGGAGGTCAATGTCTTGGAATTCGGGTCCTAATGCCCCCAGAACACTATGCACAATGGCGGCATTGCTGGATACAGGCATGGGAGAGGTAGCCACATAGTTGACCTGCGGTGGGGCAGAGACAACTGGTGGATGAGAACCAGGAGGGGTTGACAATTGTGCAGGGGGCACTGGGGAACTAACGAACGATAATTGATCGATAGTTACAATCCTTCCATCGTGTGGAAAGCAAACCACACGGAAAAGTGAAGAGACGAGGGCCCCCATGGCATAAATATAGTCATGAGTAAGGAGAAGATGGAAATCGAGAGCACTAACCACCACGTCTATATAGACGGTTTTGCCTCCCAGAGTAATAGGGAACTGCGGGAGGACTCCTAGAGATGGACATGCTCTTCCGTCGAAAGCCAACAGAGTATGCGTGACCGGCCTAAGCTGCGGGGAACCGAGAGCTTGCCAAATAGTATATGACATGAGACTGACCGACGCGCCTTCATCCAAAATAGTGCCAGGTACGGCCGTATCATAGGCATGCACAGTAATCTGGAAAGGCACATGGGATGGAAGGCGGTAAGCGGTCAGGTGACTCCAATCAAAGGAGATGGCTGAATTGCTTGGTGGGGGAATCGTATGATTGCCCCCTTGCTTGAACGGAACCGAAGAAATACCCTCAGAAGCAGCTGGGATAAGCGGGACGTTTGCAGACTCAGGAGAATCTGATGAGACGAGAAGAGCATGTTCATGACGCTCTTCTAGAACAGGGTGGTCGCGGGGTGGTGAACTCGAGTCGACACGCTCTCCGACCAATGGTTGGTCAGGAACAGGCTGGGTAGGGATAGGTTCAGGGAGAGGAGGCTGAACAAGAGAGGTGTGTAAACCAACCTTGTGGTCAGCACGAGGACGATCTGCAGTTGCAGAAAGACACTGATATCCAGCGGGGAGTTGGGGTGAGGGAACTGCAAGACTTTCCAAAACAGAGGAGGCTTTGTCCATGAGTGGGCAAAGGTGAAGGAAATGATTGCCTTCACAAAGTTTGCAGGGGAATCTTATCTTCCCTTTTCCCTTAGTATTCCCAACGGATGAGATAACATCGCCGTGAGCTTCAGTGGACGATGAGGGGTGGGCTGGATTGCGAGACCATATTCTTAAGATCCTGGGAATACCGGGACAATCACGAAGAAGATGGTCTTCCTTGCATAATCGACAAGGGAACTTAACCTTCTACGGAGGAGTGAGAAGGAGTCCGTCTGCTGTTGTCCGTGATGGAACAACAGTTGTGCTTGTAGTCGTTATTGTGGTTGTAACCGCTCCCTTAGCAAACTTCTTCTTCTTAGTCTTCTTCTTCTCCTTCTTAGCCACCTGGGTACTCAAAATGAGACTTTCACCAGGCGAAGTAGAAGAAGGAGACTTTGAAGTAGGTGTCGAAGGGGAGGGGTCCACCTTAGGTTCAACATGATGTTGTGTAGGTGGAGGGACTGATGGAGTATCAGCCGACACAGTAGGGACCACAAAGTTTGAAAATAACCAAACAGGAAATCCGACAGTTAGCCCTGGAAGGGATAACGTTGCCATGTAAAGAGCACCAGTATTCCCAGGAGAAGGGAAATGACCAGGATTCCCGTCAGGTGGGGAACTTGGGTTGGTGGACCCTGAAAAAGTTGCCATAACAAAACGAAATCCTACTCAAGCTAGCACACACAAGATCTAACCAGGTAATGTGATCATGGCCAGATAAATTTTAAGACACTTAACTTGACCTTTTCATTTTTAAAGAGTCGAGAAAAGGATGAAAAGATGACTCTAGTCTCCTTCGATTGTTTAATGAGCACGAAGTGACAAGATGCTCACTTACACCTTTTCTTTAGAAGTTAAAAGGATCAAAAGCTGACTACTCGAGAAATCTAGTAAAAGGGTTGCCAAACAATCCGTAAAACTGTATATACACCTTAGCGATCAGAAGAACGCCAAGGATTTACTACGGCAGTCAATCTTCCGAATGCTGTGGTCAGTGCATTAAGGGTTGTAGGGGGCAGACTCAGCTTCCTAGGATCAAGGTTGCAAGCCTAAGGGTCTCACCATATATACTCGACGGTACGTGGGAGCACAATCCGTACTGGCACTACCATTTCACGTGGAGGAATCACCAACACTAAATGATAACTACAAGGTTTAACGACGCCGGAACATGTCTTAACCCAAGACATCTAGAATGTGAGCGTTAAGTTTCAATGCGTTGTTAAGGTTCTTGAATTCATTTATAGTTTATCTTTGATTAAGTCTCAGTTTCCGGTCTTACCGTATGTGGTCTCTTGAAATTTCCTAAATGCAACTATATGCGAAAATTGTATCGTTTCGTTGAATGAATTCTAGCTACAGAAGAGTTGAGAGTTTCATACAAACAAAACGATCACAAAAATCCTAATGCAGCTAATAACAAGAAAGGAAAATCTTTTTCTTTTTCTTTTTTAAAAGCAAAAAATTAACACAAAATGCGAATTAATGAAAAGCAAAAATCTTTTTTTCCTTTTCTTTGAAAATAGTATTATGCACTTAAAAGATTTCGAGAGACATGCACAAAAGAGATAATTCACTCAAAGGAATCTAAGACCAGATCTGAAACATGAAAAATGACCCAGCAAAGCAAAGAAAACACCAAGATCTTCAAAGAACTATGTAATCTAAGTCCCAATGAAGTCAGGTAAAAATAATAAACAAGCTAAAAGTGAGGTACTTGCAGCATATAATGCAAAACTTGTACAACTACCAGGAGAATGTGAAAAACAACTAATAGACCGACTGGATTAGCAAACCATAAATCTGACAGAAGGCTCGATAAGCAAAACCACAAGGGCTAAGATGTAAAATCAATGGACAAAGGAAAACAACTGAAGGATGGAAAGAACAACCAGTTAGATAACAGTCCCACAAATTTCCAGGAGGTGTAAAAGAAGCAAAAAGACACAGATCCAAGCTTAAAATACTGACAAACAAGCTAACTTAGAAAATTAACCAGCCTGGCGTGACTGTCAGACTGCAACTCACGTTATCCAGAGATTGGCGCGAGTTGTCTGAGAGCAACAAGCGTCAATCAGCGCGACTGTCAAAATAAAACTCGTGCTAATGAAGTTTGCCAGGCAAAAAAAACAAAACGGATAATTCCAGGCTTGGTTTCTAGTATCTAAAAAGAGTCAGCAAGCAAGAAATAGCAAGAACTTCAACCCAGAAAGCTATTCAGACCAATAAACAAGAGAAAAATTGACATGCAAGGCAAGATTGAAATTGTTCAGTTTGTAAACTGAACCGGAGATCGACTAAAGTGGCGTTGATCTACTTCACTTCTGCATAGCAGGAGTGTTTCGAAGGCTACCTGGCCGCTCTTCAGACTCCGTCTACAATTTACAAATTAAACAATACAAAAAAAAACAACAAGCTTCTCCCCAGTGGAGTCGCCAAATTTTTGAACTGGTAAATCCCCTCTGCGGACAGAGGCAATCCCACTAGCCCAACATGGGTCTAGAAACAATCACACCACGCTACACGCAGGTTCCTAATTGCATAAATCAGAGATCGATTAAGAGGATGTACCTGGAATCCAACGCTAGTTGTTGTAGAAGAAACGCCGCTCCCGTCCCTTAGCTTTGGCTGGTCACAATCCTTACGCTCCACGTAAACGGACACCTGCACAAGCAAAGAACGATACAAACACAAGCGTAAAATCTAGTATATGCAATTATATATCGGTCAGAAAATACATAACTCAAATACCATTGAAGGACACATGAGTGGAACCATAATGATAGTCGTTCATTAATCAGTAAAAACAAAGAAAGATTACAACCAAAGGGTTCTGACGTTGAACCTCCTCTGACTGGGCAAGCAGCTAAATACGCCTTGCAAAGTGACCTCTTCTCTCTCAATCTTTTGGCAGCATAACCCCTCTATAGTTTTCAATTCTCACTATCACTCCAGCATAATCTCAGCACTCACAATAGCTCTAGCAAAAACTAGTTGGTTTAATGCAAGGTGACAGTCATTTATAGATGGAGGAGGTGGAAGTATGCGTTGTATCCGGACACCTACTGAAGATTTAGCATTGTCCCAGAATAGCCACTGAACTTGGTTGTCATGGATAAAAAGATGACACTTGACCACTTCCATGAGATTTTTCCCCAGGGAACTGCATGAAAAAAGAAGGCAAAAACACTTCAGTGCGCACTAGCTTAAAATCATAACCAAATTTAGGTGGCGCGGGCTTTGCTCTATGACAGAGTTTCCATGGGCGCGCCCTCTTTGGAGGAACTAAGCCATTGGCGCGGGTAAGACACTGTGGACCCGCGCTAATGGAAAAAGGGCACTTTTTAGGGCTAATCTGCAAAAGGAGTCTTCAGGGACTTTTGAAGTTCATAACTTAGGAAGAATCCAACCATGCAAGTGTTTTTAAGTTGTTCACTGGTCACAGGTCCATAAATATGTCCTCCAATGTGCGAAAGCAAGGGTAACAGGGATGGTGACCAACGGTGACAAATTACTGCGTAACAGTGTCTATGTTATCTTAGGCAATGGATCGATCAGATTGCAAAATACACAAACACTAGAAAATGGAAAACAGTAAGAGAACACAGTAAGCAAATACAAAATAGAACACATTAATAAGGACTTCACCCTATCCTCCAGGGCTACGTCTCCGGTCCAACTTTCAGTGGTGGCCTTCTTTTATTGTGTCTTTAAAGTAGAGATTTACAATGAGGAGCTCAACTTGAGTCTCCTGAAATAGATAATGCTTGGTAGGGTGGTTCTTGGATTCCCTAAGCCACTAGAGTGCCCAGACTCTTTCCCTTTCCAAGTCTTGACCTCTCTAGTCTTTAATTGGAGGAGTCCAATGTGGTACTCAATTCCTGACAGATATCCTCACGGAGAGTGCTTGAACCTCTCAAGCCTTCTGTTTGCTCGATGCTGCCTTACATTGTAGGTCAGCTCGACTCTCTGTTTTTCTGCCTCTTGCTTTAGTGTTTCTTTCATATTTTTTCATTGTTCCCTTCTCCGGTTCTTCCTTCCTCTCTCTCTCTCTGTTTTTATGTCTGTTCATGGCTTAAAGCCAATCTGTCCTTGACTGTTTGTTTCCTCTTCCTTCCCTTCGGATCGCCTGCTGCTGTTCGCTTGGAGTTCCCTGCCTTTGCGTCATTGCCAATGTCTCACAGGGAGGTGGCCACTTGTCCTCTCATGAACTGCGCTAGCTCTTCCTCAATGGTTTGGTATTTCGGTTATGTTGTGAAATGATTCATCCGCCAACTCAGCGGTCAAATCAGACTTCAAACTTTATGTGCTATAGCTTATTTTCCCTTCAGATTTGGTTTCTCATCGGGCGTAATCTCTGCCGTTAGATCTGGAGCCCCCAAACCCTACAATGTTCTCTCTTATCGCGCAGTTGACTTGCTCGACCGTTAGCCCGCGATGAGAGGCAATTTTCTCTCTCATCCGCAAGAAACACATCGTGCAATGTATGAATCGCTTGTCCTCCTGCCAAATCCACTTACTACCCAATATGCCTCCGATATTCCACCGGTTTTGGAGCATGAGACCCGCTTTTCACTTTAGTGCATTTTCCTTATGGTTTCCCAGCTTCCCATGCAACCGAGCACTCGGGGCCTTTCCTTCTCAAGGAGTTTTTCCCAATGATGCACTTTTTCCTTACGGTTTCCCGACTTCCCATGCGACCGAGTGCTAAGAACTAATCGCGCATCAGAAACAGTCTCTGTTTTCCGATCCAGACTTCCTAACTGCTAGTTTGCCCCCTGCACAGTCTCCATGGGCCTCGGTTAGTGTGCTTTGACCAAGGTCATCGTCATTCCTTGCTGGCTACAAACTGCCACTATCCAGAGGTCTTCCTGATAGCTCTTTGTTTATAAATTTTGAAGTCTGTCCTAATTTGATACATTCATAGAACTTTGATGATTTTCATGGATCCAATTCAGATCACCCACTTCCTTGGCCGTCCTTAGAGTCTTTATTTTGAATTTGATTGGAAAAATTGGTTCTTTACCGAACATAAGGATGTAGGGAGAGTAGCTAGTAGTATTCCTCCAAGTCGTACGATAGGCCCACAAGGCCTCTGGCAGTCTAGCCATCCTATCTCGTCAATGCATTGAGACTGTCTTGGTCAGAATATTTACAACCTTGTTGGTGCTTTCTACCTACCCATTCGCCTACGGGTGATATGAAGAAGTGATACTATGCGTGATATGATGGCTTCTAAGGGTAGCAGTAATCTTGTTACCTGTGAATTGATTTCCCCCATCTGTGACCACTTCTCACAATAATCCATACCACATGTTAGTGTCGGTCTTAAGCCCTCCATCAGCGATCAATAGCTCTTTACATATGCATAGTTAGGTGTCTCATCAGTGTCAAATTTTGCATCCCACTAGGCATGCCATAACACTGAATGGAGGAGCAGGTCTTTGTTTCCTTCTTGGTTTTTTGCTGGATCAGGTCATACTACAATGTAAAATGAGTCATACTTGTTTTTTGTTTTTTGTCTTGAGGTCCGTCTTGAGGTCCCAAGTCTTAGGTCTAGGGTTTTGAGTCAAAATCACTTCGAGGTCATGAGTCAAGGTCAGTGAGTGCCCAGCAAAACCAGAAGGAAGTATGTATATATGTTCCATTGTTATTTTCATCAGCTACAGATCATTTTATACTTTGGATTTAAAAAACCCTGTTTTTTAAAGTCCAAAGTCATGTCAAATTTGTAAAAATTAAGAAATTCTCAGAAGTTTGCAATAGCGCTAGCAACAACCCTGGTTCCTTTTCCATAGCTCATCAGATGGTCAACCTGCAAAAAGAACGGAGTCAAACGCATCAAGAGAGCTCATTTCAGGACAAAATGACTCCAAAACAGTGTCAAAAAGAATGTCAAAATATAAACTTTATAAAGTGGATTTTTGAGTTAAATTTTTTTTAAATGGAAGCATATAAAGGTAGATTCCCTCTTTGAAAACCCTCATTGTGCATTTGGGAGCAAGAAATTACAAAGCTAAAGGCAAAGAAGGCGATTTTGGGCAAGATTCAGCAATTTCAGTGCCTGGGAAGGTGCGTGGTCGTGACAAAAGTGTGCGTAGATTTCTGGGCAGTGCACGGCTCTGAGAGGCAACTTTTTCTGAAGGAAATTACATGCGCGCGGACTTCTGGGCAGTGCGCGGTTTTTTCAGAGTGGTGCGCGGTCATCTGGACAACTCACACAACAACTCATCCAATCAGCAAACTCTCTTCCAAGCTCACCCAAATTTGTCAAGGTATGTCTCCTCCATGTGGTTTGTGATGGTGTTATGATTGCAAAGGAGGATTATAATCATAATTTCATGCAAAAAATCAATAGAAGATAGGTTGAATGATGGTTGTTTTGCAAGCATATGTTATGACAGTTTGTTTGTTTTTCAAGGCAATTTTTCCTTATGTCCCGCCTTTAATTTTCCCATGATAATCACATATGTTAATATGTCATATTTATTGATCTCATTTGCAAATTAACCATACAAACCCTACCTCTGAATCCTATCAAACCCTAGTTCTTTCTAACCATCTAAATCCTACCTTTTCCCTATGCTACACGCTCAAACCCTACACCATTACACACAGCAAATCATATATGTCAATTTCACAGCCAAAGAATAAAAATAAAT
>APFE031131437.1:0-15527 GCA_000404065.3 Pinus taeda
AAGAAGAAGCGGCAAAGCTCTATCAGGAAGGAGAGGAAATCAAGCGCAAGACTAAGGTTGGTCTCCTTGGTTCTCCTCTTATCTATTTTCATAAAGGAAAGAGAAAATAGACTTTACTTGTTTGTTTCTAAGATAGCTACCAGTCTTAGTGGGAATAGTAGCATCCGAGTGGACACTATTCCCGGTAACACCATGGGACCGGGGATCGAGCTCTTAACTCTTGCCCCCACCCAAATCCACACAAAATTGTTATCTGTTAACTCCCATGACAGTTTTGCTTGTCCACATGGTGGCGATTGGCATTAATTGTTGCGGCTTATGGTTACTAAATTCCGCGATTTATCATCGTTCACATGATGGTGGTTACATTAAATGTGATGGTTAAGTGGGGGTAGGGGGCGCAGGGCTAGCCTGCACTTGGTCCCACCCCTAGTCCACTAGGGTGCGGTGACTAGGGCTGGGGCTAGATCCCGGCCCCCACCCCGAACACTAAAACCAATACATAATAAATGTATGTCGAAGACCATAGTTGTTAAGAACTAAATGAATGGCACATTGGTAAAGGCTTGTGTTGGAGACTAGGAGGTTGCGAGTTCAACCCTGCCCATTGCTGCTCGGACCTCAACACAATTTTGGTGGCCCTCGGGCTACCATGTGGCAGCCCTTGGCCGTGCCACATGGAAGCCTGTGATTGGCCACCCAAAACCCAATCAAAAAGTTCCATATCACACCAATAAATGGATGTCACTTGTCACCACGTGATTTGACAAAGGAGCCAAGTCATGTGCATAGTCACCCTACCACGTAGGCATCCTAGTTAGCTTGCTATGTCAGTAGTACGGACTAGTGATTGTGCAGTGCTGCTTTCCTTTTGGCCAAATTCACATGTTTGAGAAAATGGACAGAACGCGTTTCTGGGAGCATAGAGTGTCTGTTTTGCATGAAACGAGTTGCAACAGATTCAGAACAACGAGCACTATGCGATCATTCAAGTTCCACACCGATTTGAGAACTTTGAATTTTGAGCATCTGATCAAGTAGATACAATAAACTACCATTTTTTTGCTACATTATAATGGTCCTCACAAGGTATTTGCGTAAATTAGGCAACAAGACCAATAACTAAGGAAATATAAATATGGGTACAATTCAAATATAAAAGGCTACAAACGAACGATGGTGCAGAGTGACATCTTGGTGGGGATGTGTTATATTCTTTACACGACTAGCCACACACATGATCCATTACATCAAGTGCATTGGGGGGAGGGAGGGGGTGAGGGAATCCCCCCTGTTTGGGGGGTCATGAGGGGAGAAAGAGGTCCCCTATTTGGGGGGTGATGTGGTGGGAGGGGTGCAATAGCCATAAAATGAATTCGTTGGGTAGTTTTTTCATTCATTTTTGGTAGTTTTCAACACATGGTTTTCACTTTTAGTGGTTTTATGGTGCATCATGGTTCAACACATGATTTTTTAATTCTAGTTAAGGAATTGCGATTGTATTCTAATACAAGATTAATGGATTGGTGGTTTATGGATGCCACAATATTTACATATTGTGTTGTAACATTGTAAAGAAATAATATAATGAAAAGTATTTCTAGATTTCTCATTTTGGGTTTACGAGGTAAATTCTCTAGTAACTAAATGTATAAGGTTAAAACCAAGATTTGGTATCATAGTAGTTTGACTTCAAGGGGATGCCTTTATGGCTAAGTTTTTTGGCTTAGGCCTCTATAAATATTTTTTACAATAGGGGATTTGTGATATTGATTCTTGTGATGAAAGGAAATGGAAAGTCAAAAATAAAGTTCAATAAATTTAATGGGAAAAGTTTTGAGCTATGAAAGCTCAAAATGGAAGATCTTTTGTGGGAATAGATAAGTGGATCACTGGGATTTAGGTATTGCATCAACGGGGATGTTGAAATAATACTGGACCAAGTTGGATCAGAAGGAAAAGAGCACAATACAGTTGTATCTGTCATATTCAATATTACTAAATGTTTCAGGAGAAGTTATAGTGAAGGAATTGTGGAACAAGATAAGGGGTTTCTATTAGTTTAAGTCCCCTGTGAACATATTGTTCCTATAAAAGAAGTTGTAAAAACTAAGGATGAAGAATGGAGACTTAGTGATAATGCTTCTAAATTTCGTCAATACTATAGTAAGTCATCTATTGCCTATTGGCATTAAGATTTTAGGTGAATACATGTGTATTAGTTTGTTGAATTCTCTACAAAACTCATGGGATAGTCTTGTCGTTTCCATAGGTAGTAATGCAACTACTTAAAGTTTTGGTGAAATAGTCTCATCCTTGTTATCAGAGTAAATGAGATGAAAAAACATGGAAACTCAGAACGCATATGCCTTATTTGTAAGAGGACACTCCTAGGATATAAATATAAATAATTCCTCAAGTGGGAGATATAAATCTAAAGAAAGATCTAAATCTCTAAGAAAATTTATAAATGTATGTAGGAGATGTGGAAAAGAAGAAATTACAAGAAATAATGCAGATCCAAAAGTTTTAAGACAGGGAAGGGATATGGTTATACTCCATTTATATAAGCAAAAACATCCTCAAACATAGGAGGGGATGCATGCTTGGCTTATTCAAGAATACATGTAGATCATGAGGCATGGTTGGTCGACATAGGTGCATCTTTTCATATGAATCCTCACAGGGAGTGGTTTTTCTAGTATGAAAGACATGATGAAATTGATTTTTACATAGGATATGACTTAAAACCCAAAATCAAAAGATGAGGAAATATCAAGTTAAAGCTCATGGATGGAAGGACTAAAATACTCCTTGGTGTTTTGCACATCCCAAGATTGACTAGAAATTTAATTTCTATAAGAAATTTGAATGATGAAAGAGTAAAAACAATGTTTGAGAAAGAAACTTATGAGATGGATCGATGAGCAATGCTATTAATGAAGGGAGTTCAGATTGGAAACCTATATAAGCTACCAGGCAACACTATTAGTGATGGGTGGAATGGTTCCCTTGTTCTTAATAGTGGAGCTAATAAGGAAAAAATGTTATGGTCTCTAGATAAAATACTATGCTATGGCATCAACCACTAGGGGATATGAGAGACAAGGGCCTTTGAGCACTTCATGATAAAGGTATGGTAGAAGGTATGTTTAATTCCTCTTTGGATTTTGATGTCTGTGAACATTTCTATCTTGAAAGAAAAATTATGTACTATTCTCCTCCAATGCTATGAGGGAAGAAGGACTATTATAATTGGTCCATATTTATCTGTTTAAAGCTATAACCGTTCCATCATTAGGTAAATATGTGTATTATGACTCATTTTTGGATGAATTCTCAAGGAATACATCGATTTATTACCTTCAGAAGAAATCTAGAAGTCTTTAACAAACTTAAATAGTGGCATGCTCTTGTGGAAAATAAAATAGAGAAGAAAATTATGGTGTTGAGGATAGATCATAATGAATAATTTTGTAAACATTATGGTGTAGCGAGGTAGAAGACTAATCCACACTCACCTCATTAGAATGGATTTGCGGAAAGGGTGATCAAGACATTGATGGAGACAGTGAGGAGAATGCTCAGTGTTTCTTGGTTATGACATGAATTATAGGCAAAGGCATTGAGGTCTATGTATTTCCTGGTAGAAACATAACCCCCCTTAGCATTGGATGATAGGAATCCACACAAGGTATAGATTGGTAGGAAACCATATCTTAAACATATTATGGTATTTGGTTGTGATTCTTATGTGTATGTTCTAAAGGAAAATATAATTAAGCTACATAGTAATGTTGAAAAGTGTATTTTTGTTGGCTATAAATATGGTTTCAAAAGTTATAATATTTGGAGCACAAAACCTAAGAAGATTGTGTATAGTAGAGATTTAACATTTAGAGAAATTGAATATTTTTTTAAATAGAGATTCTTACCAAGGGAGAAAGAACCACATAAAAATATAGTTTGAATTAAAGGATGATGAATTAGACTCTACAAAATAATAAAAATAAGAAGAAGAAGAACCACCTACTATGGTATTGAGGAGATCAATCTAGGAAATAATGGAGCCAGAAAGGTATATTCCACCTAATTTTTGTTCTTAATTTTCTTTGCTTTAACTAATGATGATCCTAGAATTTTTATGGAGCTAGTGGATTCAAAGGATGGAGAACTCTAGATAAGGCCAATGTTGAAGAAATGGTAGCCTTAGACAAGAATTAGGCTTAGGATATAGAGGAGTTTCTCACTGGAAGAAAAATTGTTGGCAAAAAATGGGTGTTTATGAATAAGTTGACTGCAAAAAGTGAAGTGTAGAAATACAAAGTTGAATTGGTCGCAAAAGGTTATTCACATGTAGAGGGAATGGAATTTGGCTTGGATTTTTTTCTTATTTAAATTCTATTATTTTTTTTTTAATTTTCTTTTGGATTCTTTGGATTCCAAAGTAGAATATATGGATTTGAATATAAAATTCATACTTTGAGACCTAGAAGAAGAAATCTACATGAAGCAACTAGAAGGATTTGTAGTGAAGGCAAAGGAAAATATGGTATGCAAGGTAAAAGGGTAATTGTATGGGTTAAAGACACCACCAAGGAAGTGGTATCCAAATTTTGGTACTTTTATATCAGGGAAATTTCTCCACAAGGATAAAAGTAGATCACTATGTGTATTTCAAATTAGTTGGTGATCATCTCATCTATTTGGCCCTGTATGTGTATGATATCTTGCTAATTATAAATAACAAGGAAACCACCCAAGATGTGAAAACTTAGTCCTCCTCTAAATTTTACATGAATGAACTTGGTGCTCCAAATTTATTTTGGTCATGGAAATTTAAAGAGGTTTGAAAAAAATGATAATCTAGTTAAATTAGAGGAAATATGTTGACACAATAATGCATAGGTTTAATATATAGGAATTTAAACCAATAAAGGTCCCTATCCCCATAGGCCTAAAGTTATATGTAGAAAGTAATAGGAAGGGGAAGATGACTATATCTTTTGCTCTATATACTAGTGCAATTGACAATTTGATGTACACAATATTCTATACTAGACCATACATTGCACATGCAGTGGGAGTTTTGAGTATGGATATGTCAAAACTAGGAAAGGAGAATTGGGTAGCAATAATGAGGGTTTCAAATATTTAAATGACAATGTTGATTATGGAATTTTCTACCAAGGAAGAATATTATTGGATAGAGTGTTGAAAATACATGGGTTTGTTGGTGTAAATTGGGTTGGAGATATGCATAAAAAAAGTCTACAAGTGGGTATGTATTTAACCTATTTGGAGGACAAATCAATTGGATGAGTAGGATATTTTTTGTGGTTGTACTCTCAACTGAAAAAAATGAATACATGGTAGACACTTATGCAAGCAAGGAAGCGATATAGTTACAAAGATTATGTTCATGTATTGGGTTAGTGCAACAAGCTGTATGGATATATTGTAATAGTTAGAGTGCAATCTTCTTAGAAAAAAACTTGGGTATCATTATAAGACAAAGCATAATGATGTTCAATATTGCTTTGTGAGATTTCAAGATAAGAAGGTTCTATTGTTAAAGACAAAAATTTTGATGAATGTTGCAAATTCTACTTTGTCAGCACTGAGAATTTCACTTGGTGTAGAGAAACAATGAGAAATATTACATTGACTTGTTGATCATGCACTCATATGACCCCATGTGTGTAAGCAGGACAATAAGTTGGAGAATGTTGGGTATGTGTTATATTTGAGATTTTAGACTTCTACGATCTAAATTATGTTGAATTTTTTATAGATCCATCACTAGGGTCTTTTATTTTCATTGACATTTCAAACCAACATATGTGACTGAACACTAGGATGAATGTAAGAATGATGCGAAAGCACGATCCACCAAGAAATAATATATATAGAAAAACTATAGGTAGAATGAGAAAAAAGGTGCCGACCAAAAGCTAAAACCAAAAATATAAAATAAATATAATATGTAAATATTGAATGAAAATTAATAATATGTTCTTTCTCAAATATCAATATAGAATATTATAAAAATTATATTAAAAAGTAATATATATATAATATATATATATATATTTCCTGGTGGATTAGACTTTCCCATCATTCTTACATTCATCTTGATGATGAGCCACGTGTTGGTTCAAAATGTTAATGAAATACAAAAACCGAATGTGATGGATCCGAAAACAATTTAACATATGTGTTATATTATTTGCATGACTAACCCCATGTGTGATACATTGTGCTAAGCATATTGCGGAAATAGGACCCATTTCCATGGGGGTTTCAAGGGAGTTGCAAGGGGGCTATAATTCCCATTTTCGAAGGGAGTTGCAGGGAGGTTGAACTACACCCCCTGCTGGGAAAAAGAAAAAGGAGGAGGTTTTTCCACAGTCTTTTGTGTCCATTTTTGGTAGTTTTCAGTACAATCTTCACTTTTAGTAGTTTTGTGGCACATGGTGGTTCAACCTATGATTTTTGGTTAAGAAACTACATTTTTATTCTAATCTAGTGGATTAGGTGTTTATGGACATTGCTGGATATACATATTGTATTTTAACATTGTATCGAGATAATATATTAAAATATCTTTCTGGTTTTCCAGTGTAGGTCTCTAGGGTAAAATATCCATGTTAAATGTGTGAGTGTGTGCGCTATTTGATGTATTTTGTTTTCATTGAGAATATGATTGTGACTATTAACTATAAAGGGTTAAAACCAACACATCTACTTTAGGTGTGGTACATGTGGTAGAAAATTTGACTCCATACTTTAAGGGAATTAGTTGGTTTACACTCTTCCATGTGAAAGTGTGAAGAAGATCACATGCATACTTAGAATAGGAAATGGAAATTGATTCCTTGGTTTACAACTTGAAGGCTAAGGAAATAATGTAAATAAAATAATTTTTTCATTTATATTTCTTATTAAGTTTGGATTTCGCATCTTTTAAAATTTTTGGGTCACTACAAGTGAGAATAAGGTGATCAACATAAAAAAATAAGTATTATGAGATGGTTACTTACTTTCTTATTATAGACATTAGGGTCAAAATGAAATCTAGAAAATCTAGTGTCAAGAAGAAACCTATCCAGTTTAGCATGCCAATATCGAGGAGCTTCCTTAAGACCATATAGATATATTTTAAGGTGACAAAGAAGGTTGGAAATATTTTGATTATAGTCAATATGTTATTCCATGTAAATTTCTTCTTACAAATATTCATGTAAGAATATGGATTTAACATCCATCTAATGGATATCCTATTTATGTGAGGAAACAAGGGTTAGTAGAAAGTAGTTGGAATTAATTTTGGTTATGGGTCAAAAGGTTTCATTATTGTCAATCCCTTCAACTTGAGAAAATCCTTTCACAACTAATTGAGCCTCATGTATTTCAACACTTACATATGACGCATACTTAGTTCTCCATGCACATTTATATCTAATAAGTTTTATTCCTATTGAAAAAAGTACAAGATCCCAAATGTCATTCTCCATTAACAAATGATATTCTTCATTAATTGATATGTCCTTATCTAAATGACTATAATTGATTATGAGTGTTCCTATATTATGAGCCCCTAAAATTTGAGCAAAGAAAGAGGAGACTTATTGAAATTATGAATGTGTATGACACTACTCTATAGGATCACTGACATGATCACTAGTTGATTCTCATGTTGTATGGAACCATTTAGCAATGGTGGTGCTAGTGTAGGTCATGTTTAATGGAACTACATAAAGGAAGGTGAGTAGATGGAGGAGGATTCTCATTCCCATTACATCATATGAAGAAGAAACAAAAGTAGGATCATTAGTAGGAAAATTAGGAATAAAATATGGTTCATGGGGAAAATATGGCATAAATACAAAACTAGGCTCATAGGTCAAGGGATTTTCTTCAAAATTAACATTTGTTGCAATAATAATTTCATTGGAATTAGGTTGAAGAAGTCTATAAGATTTAACATATTTAAATTGTCCAGCAAAATTGCACTTCTCACTTTTAGGCTAGATAATTCTTTCCTTTTCTGATCAAGAATGTGAATCGTGCTTCGCTACCAAACACCTGGAAGCGGCTTACATATGGTTTAGTTTTACTCCATGCTTCTTCTAATGGTATGTTTTTAAAATTATTTGTAGGAGTGCACTTGACTATGTCATTCTCACAATTAATGGCTTCCACCCAAAAATGATGACTTAATCCCTTGGATTAGATCATATAATTTTCCATTCCCTTTAATGTGTAATTATGTTCTTAAAAACACCATATTGCAATGGTGTATATGGAACAATATATTTCACTTGGATTCCCTGTGTAGTGTAGTCAGTTCTAAATTTGTTTTTAACACATTTTCCTCCAACATATGTTATTATCATCTATAAGTGATCACCAAATTGTTTTTCTATAGTGACCTTGTAGACCAAAAAAATGTCAAATATTTTAATCTTTAAGTTTTAAGATACAAATACAAGCATGCACGAAGAAATTGTTAATGAAAGTCAAGAAATACTTGAACCTAGATAAATAAGGAGAAGGAATCAAACCACGTGAATCATTAAGAATAAATTGCAAGGGGGCCAAGGTATGCTAAGAGCCATGTTTGTCAAAGTTTCCCCAATGATGTTTTTCGAGAGCATAACTAGCACAAGCACCATCTCTACAAGAAATGAGAGGAAAACTAGTTGCTATATTTTGATTACATAGCTATTATAATGAGTGCTAGCTTAGATGATCAAATTCCTCATGTCAAAGTTTTTTAAGTCATTGCTATGAACAATAAAAAAACAATGAAAACATAATGATTTAAAGTTGTCAAAATTATACAGTTGGGAAATATTATTAATATTCTAGTTTCTATACATCTTTGGGATCTTGAAAATCTGTATAACGACTAGGTGAAGTGAAAACTTTACTATTTTACCTTCACCTAAAATAGTGCTTTCGATACACTGAAAGAAGATACACTGAAAGAATATTGCATGAAAGGCTAGAAACCCATACTACATTATTAAAATGGCCATCATCTCACTGAAGTCTTCCAAACCATACAACACTAAGAGATGTATAATCAACTTCAAATGTTTTTTTTTTTTAATTTTTATATTCATTAAGAGATAAAAAATGGCTTTATCCTTATCTACATGGTAAGATGCTCCATAATCAATAAGCCATTCGTTAGAAGAAGAAGTAGATGTTGTATTGAATGAAAAGATAGAATTAGAGAATGTATCTCTATTAGAAGAATAGTTAGAAGAAGAAGAATCAAGATGGATGTTGTACTTCTCTATTGTTTCTTCTAAGACCTCCATATTCTTAAAATATGTAGACTATAGATGAAATCTCAGCCAAAAAATGGTAATGTCTTTTATTCTTCTTGCTTTTAATTCTTTTTCCTTTATCACCATTGGTGGGAGACATTGGCTGAGAGGGTTTGGGACCCTTGTTATACTTACTATAACAAGAATTTTTCTTCTTATAATGCTTGGACTTATCCTTTTATTGGTCCACAAAGGATTTTTTAGATGTACTTGTAATGCTTATCGCTCCAAAATATAAAAGCATATCTTGCTCTCTAAGAAAAGAATAGAAAAAAGCTTCAAGGATGTGTTGTTTCTAAGTAGCTCGTTAAGCTTATTTGATGGAGTGAAAAGTAGATACAATAGTAGAATATGTAGTACCAAGCTTAGGAGAAACACATAGGAATTGGTTATCCTTATGTTCTCTGTCATAGCCTTCAAGTAAAATTCTAAGTGTTCTAAAATTAGATAGATAATATTCAATGAAAGAGAAATAATTGAGATTTAAAGAAATCAATTGGTCTTCAAGTTGGTTAATTCAAATATCATTCTGTTTACCAAATAAATTTTTCAACTTTGTCCAAAAATCATTTGGTCTGTCAACTCATTGAAGGTGAAATCACTAGATATGGAAACTCTAATTAATCCAAGTGCTTCATAATTTTTACCATCCCATTTAGTTTTTATTGAGGCATCGATAGAGGGAGTTTCCTTTACTAAATTCATCTAGTAAAGTCCTTTACTTCATAGTACATCCTCGATAGATTATTTCCATTAGAAGTCATTTAAATTGATGATGGGCCTCTAAATTAGACATAAATTAAGGCCCATCTAACCATCCTTAAGCATATTAAACCTCTCTTTTTGCATTAGATAGTGTATTTTTAACTTTAATATGTTCATTAGGAAGGTTTATGAATAATTGCATATTTGTGCCTAATATTATTTATTTTTGTGGAATATTATGAGAATATTGGGAAGATTATGGAGATTTGGATGAGGGGATAATTTAGGGACTTTCTCCCTACTACAAGAGGATCAATATTAAATAATAAATCAACAAGATATTTTGGAATTATGGCACAAATTTTGAACTCCAATGATTGAGAAAATCTAGGAATGTGTTCCCTACTATTTAATGCAGATTCATAGTATTGGGAACCAGATCCACTAATCAAGAAATTTTGGTGGGGTAAGCTTCCTCTTTTAACGGGGAATGATTCCTAATCATTTTGTATAAGTACCAAGTCTAATTTTCCTCTAGGGGTGGATTTTTATTAGTCTTATTATCGAGAGAACTCGTATTTTTGCAGCTCCACTGTCATTTCTTACAGGGATGTAATTGTATTGATGAAAATAATGAAGATTGGTGTCATGTTCAACTTCTAAATCATGTTCTCCTCCATAGGACTCTGAGTTTCCTTGGACTTGGCCATCCCAGGAGCCTCAAAGCCCTTTTGTATCATTTTTGTTTCTTCTTGTCACTTCTTATTCACATGCATCTCGTGTTCTTGTTTCTTTCTATTTCTGCATTTAGTATTAATGATTTCTTGTTGTATTATTGGGTTAAATGGTTAATTTAAGTTCTTTTGCAGGGTCACAAGAATAATTTAATCTTTGAAAAATATTTGGAAGGTCATAGTAATCATTGAGCTGCTTGGATTAGTTTGCTTATTCCAAAATCTAGATTTCTGGAAGTCCTTTGTGGCAAATAGCAACAAAAGTCTGCTATTTTTTAGAGCATGCTAATGAGCTTCAATCAAGTTGATTCCACTTGCATTAGATAATAAAAAAATTCTAGGTAATATTTTTTTACCCCATCATTTGATAGATTTACTAGCTCACTAGTTCTCGAATTTCGAAATTTTAGACTAGTAATTTTTAGTTATTTAATAAATCTTTCCCATGTATAGATGAATTTGTGGATAGATGCATAAAATAATGTGTGTTGCTGCAAGAGCTTGTACATTGCAGGGATACCTCATCTCGTTCGCCTCATCCAAGCCTCATCCACCCATGTCGCCATTATAAGCAAAAATTGTCATTTCCATTGAGAAAATCCACCCATATTGAAGCCCTTGCTTGAGTTCTCGGTAGTGTCCACCACCTCCATGCCTTATTCTTCCATTATGCACCTTTCCCAAGCTCCATTTCACCTTCTATACCACTTCCTATGTGTGGAGTACTAAAGAAGGTATGTTTTTGTTGATTATTTTGGCATCTTTTCATTAAAACTCACAACCTCTTTGCATCATGAACTAGGTAGATAATAAGAAATCATAACAAAATCTGCAGGATTTCTATGCAACACGAAAACAATGATAATTGCCATTTCTTATGCAGGAAAAAGGAGAAATGAAAGATTTCCGTTGTTAAGAAAAAGACAGGGCCAAGTTAACTGCTATCCCTTTGGCGGGGAACCACATGCAAACAAGGCGATCCAAATTAAAGCATATCAGCCAGGGAAAGGAAATGGAGATATCGACTCGGCGCAAGAAAGCAAAGGGATAACTGGGAATTAACATTTTGGCAAATCCCTCAGGATCCTTTGATCCTGAGGGATCGCTGCTTTAACTATTTTTGCATCCTTGACATCTCCGGCTTAGCTATTATAAAAAGGGGCAGCACTGCGAGCCCGGGAGGGGGATCTGTTGTCATTTTTGTATGTAACTTTTCTTTGAATTTGAGACTTTGATCATCAACTCTCATTGAGAAGTGATCTGTTGTAATTCTGTTTTAATGTGTTAATATAAACCTGGTTGTTGTTTCATCTTTGATCCTGGAATAATCTCAAGCAGTGTGTCCCTGGAGGCTAAGGGCCCAACCCTGGTGGAACACTTGCTCCTGTATCATTATCTTTTGTTTGTGCATGGTTTTCATTATCAGCTTTGTTCGGTAATCTGATATGTTTTGTTATTTTACATCACAAATCTGTTATATTTGATTTACGTTAGATCGAGTAATATCATTCACTGAGATAGGAACATCGTATTGACTTTGCAACGCATTGCCGTTCCTTTAATTGTTGATACAACATTGGTGGTCTTTACAGAATATTGTTGTTGTTCAACTACAGAGTAACTATGCTGTAACATTCATATTGTCTATGGTTTACATTTGATTGCGATTGCAGTTCAACTGACATTGCTGTCCCTTTATGAATTACAATTGTTATTCCTGATAACTAAAGATTGATATTGGTGGTATCGAAATCAGATTACTGTTTTCTCAATATTAATGTGTGTCGTGTCTTGGTTTATCATGCACTTACATTTGACTCCAAGCACTGTTCTATATTTCATTGCTAATCAGTTGCCGTTCTATTTCCATGTGCTGTCCGATTTACCCTTAGAATAGATACTGCTACCTGATTTCTGTAGGATACGGTTGCTGCACTTATTTCTGGAGATTAAGGTGTTGTTGTTCATAAGAATTAGTTGTTGTTCCATTTCCTAGTTGCTGTTCCATTCCCTAGTTGTTGTTCCATTTTCCAATTGTTGCTGCATTTCTTGATTATTTGCGTTATCATTGCTTTGGTGTGCAGAACGATCTGAAACTGTAGTGGGCGTTGAAATTTGTTGTCTAGTCCCCAGATTGACGATTTGTTTCATGATTGCCTATAGTTACACCAGTTTACAGAGGGATGAGTTATTGTTTTTTTTTTTTCTGCGTAAGACTATGCTAATTATATTACAAAAACTGAAAGTTTACATCCAAATTACAAAAGGCCGAGGCCTTGTATCTCCGTGGAGATTTCTCATGACTTTCTGTCAAAATGACCATTCCTTTCCTGCTTGCAAACTGACCTAAAACCGACACAGTAGGCATTTCAGCCAACACATTGGACAATTGACACAAAGGACACGTAGACTGTCATAATCGACTCATAGTAAGATCGACACATAGACTTACAGTGACACATGGACTGATATGGACACATAGACTCTCTGATAAGTAGACACATGGAAAGAGACAGAGAAAGGATGAACAAAGAACCGAGAGGGCGGAGAGACTGTAGCGTTATTCTTCATCTATCTCATACGGCTCGTCCTCCTTCGCTAACCGTTGTTCTTTCTTGTCTTCCGCCTCCGCTGGTTGAATTCCTCCTTGGGCAGGCAGCATTATCGAAGTTCCAGCTTCCTTTGTATGAGGAGGTGGCCGAAAATCCACCCTAGGCACCTCCATATCCACCCTGGGCATCGTCAGACCTTCCCGTGGCCTGCGAAAGTCACTGTAGTGCTCAACAGTGACGGACACGATCAGCGTGTTGTTCTCCAGAGTGCAGGGTATGCGATATTTAATCGCGGGATGTTCCAAATGCCCACAGTCCAGGGGTTTCCCTCTTCCTTGGCCAGTTTGCCGACTGATGGTTCGACGCGAGCTGCTGCCAGGGACCTGAGGGATGTCAACAGAGGAAGCTGGTGAAGTGGCTATCCTCTGTGTTGCAGGACGGCCCCGCGAACCGCCTCTGCCCCTCGAACCTCCTCTGCGCCCACCAGACATTCCGAATACTCTCACCTGAACCTCTGCTAAGATCCTGCACCTCTGCTCTGTAGCCCTCAGGAACTGCTCAAGTATCTGCGCATTGTGCGGGAGAACAACGCTCTTATGGAGCACCATGATCCTCTATCCTGGATGCGCATTGAATGGCGCCTGCACCCTGGCTGCCTTCTCCAAGAATGTCCCTGTCTTCATCAATTCGCTTGAGGCCGAACGGTCTTTCACCTTACCTGAGCTCCCCTGCACATTAATTGTCCTGGCCTGGTGGTGTGTGGTGGCTTGTCCGGGCTGACATCTTCCCATGTGACTCGCCACCCGCCATTCACGCCACGTGATCACCCGCATCCGGGGAGGGAAAATCTTTTTGCACCAAAGAGATGCAGTCCTGTTTGAGTTGAGCATTATCAACTGTATTTAGGGGGCCTGAAAAGTATGGTGTTGACTGTGACACTCCTTGATTTGCTAATCGATCTGCAACCTTGTTGGCTGTTCTCCTGACATGATGGAAGGTTATATTGTGGGATGTATGGAGCTTTTCCTCCAGATCTTCCAGACGGCTTAGCAATCGCCAGCTTTTAGCAACCTTGACTGCTTTAGCTCCTGCTTGTATTCTTTTAGCCATTGCTATTAGAATCAAAGAATCGCCTTCTACTTCCAGAGGGTGAAGATGGTTCTGGTCTGCTAGGCATATTCCCTTCCAAAGACCCTCCAGCTCCGCAGCGTTGTTAGTATCTGAGCCCATTGTGCCGTAATATACTTGCATTGATTCTCCATTGTGATTGCGAATAACTCCTCCGTATCCTGTCGGACCAGGGTTGCCTTTGGCAGCACCGTCGAAGTTCAGCTTGAAGGAGTAGGGTGCAGGAGGGGACCAAGAGGAGGGAGATGCAGATCTGGTGGGAGGTTTGATGGTGGCGGTGTTTGGTAACTTAAATTCCAGATTCCAGTTCTTCAATATGATTTGCTCCTGATGGCTTTCTGGCCAGTCCTCATCTTTCCATGCTTTAATGCCTAAAGTTTCTTGAATGTTTTTTTTGAAATTGATCCAGAGGTCGTCTAAAGATCTGGCGGTGCTGTTGAAGATTCTGTGGTTGCGTTCCTTCCAGAGGGTCCAATAGAGAAAGCCGGGTAGGATGTTCCATAAGGAATTGAGGACCCTGCTTTTAAACGGATTTTTTGCCCAAGTTCTTATGTTTGCTATTATATCTTCCATCTTGGGGTGTACCTTCATGTTGCATTGTTCGACTTTCTCCCAGATTTGCTTTGCTAATGTGCATTCTTCCAGTAGATGGTAGATAGTTTCACCATTTATATTGCAGTTTGGGCATTTGGACGGCCCTATAAAACCTCTTTTGATGAGATTGTCCCAGGTGAGGATGCGTTTTTTGCTAAGTAGCCATAGAAAGGTGGAGATTTTGGGCCACAACTCTTCTTGCCAGACTTTTTCCCAAAGTTGATCCCTGTCCGCTTGGAGGTTGGAATAGCGCAGATGATGTGCTTCTTTCGTTGTGAAGGTACCCTTGGTCGTGTAGCCCCATCTGAGTTTGTCCTGTTGTTGGGAGATGCGAATTTTCCTTTGGTTAAGTTCCTGATCAATGTCCGTGTATGCTTCTCCCTGCCAGTCTATTTGCCATAGTCGTGCCGGTTTCCACGTTTGAAAATCATGGGTTGGAGAGGGCTGCCAGTATTGATGGACCAATGGGATGC